>PVHY01002780.1:55416-85625 GCA_004024945.1 Uropsilus gracilis
CCTAGGCAAGGATCTGGGTTCCTGGGTCCCAGTAGTTCATGTTGTTTAGATCTTGATGCTTGGCTTTGGGGTGTGTTTTCTCTCCAACTTCTTGGGAGCCACTCAGTATTTCATCCTTCTTGGTGGTTGTTTCCTCCATTCTGGTTTTAGTTTTCTGTTGCTCCTTCTTTGCCTTTTTGCTGGACTCTGGCTGAGAGATTTTGCTGGACTCTAGCTGAGAAAGTCAGTCCTCCCATCCTTGTTAGTCAACAAATTCCTTTTGGAGTGAGATGTTAGTGCGTGGTTAGTCCAGACTGTGTCCTCTCCATGTGCCTTTGCTGCTCCCCCTGGGGCTCTGCCACGACTCTGGCCTTCCCCCCCACCCCCCATCATGTTAGGGGAGGGTAACATGTCATTGCAGCTTTCTCTGCTCCCTGGTTTTGGCTTCTGAGCACTAGTGACCACATTAGTGTAGCTCTTTGATGAGTCCTTGGTATGGTTAGATATTCAGTCCTCAATCTATTAACTTCCTTCGTGCTCCTCATGGGTCCTGCCCAGGAAGGAGATGGGTGCTTCAGGGCTTTTTGTTGTTGTTCATCCTCCTCTTTCTAAAGTTGGTTCATTAGTGTTTCTCTTGTTCCTGGTGGAGACTGGTTAGAGTGTAAATAAGACCAGAGAAGGGGTGCGGCCACCACCCCCCAAAACCCTCCTTCCCCCGCATGCCCTCGCTCCCGCAGGGCTTGGGATCTGTGCGGAAATGGGGGAGAGAACCCTCCCTTCCCCTGCCCAGGTCACACTCCCCTAGGCAGGGCCCCTCCCCCTGGGCACCCCCAGCGCTGGGTGGCACTGGGGATCACACAGGTACCTCGCAGTTACCTCCATCACACCGGAGGTTCAGGGCAGTGCAGCCCAGGAGAAGGGGGTTCAAACTGAATTTCTAATCTACCTTAATAGATAGATTCTAAGACTGTCACTTCATTTAGCCGGAAGCCATACAAATTGAAGAATGCAGATGCTTAGTGTCTACTTCCCCTAGGACCAGAGTCAAACTTTTGGACTATAAGCAAATGCCCCAGGACAAACTCGCACTCTTAGTGGAAATTTCAATAAATATGAATCAAGGATTCTGTATGACAAATCTTAGGACTATTCTCCTTAAGTTTACTGTACCTGCCATTCTGGTGAACAAAGTTAGAACAGTTTAGACTGGAGAAACACAGAAGTGAATGAGACAAATGATAGCAAAAAAAAAGAAGACTCTATTAAGAAAAAGAATTTGCATGGAAGCCTCCAAATATCAAATATTAGCCTTTTGCTTCAATCTCTGTTCTCAGCTCTCCTCTGTCCCCAAAGGTAGTGCTGTTCTGAAATCCACTATGACAGGCAGAAACTCAGGCTCTGTGCTCCAGGAAAGGAACCCCCTGGTGCAGGAAAAGCTGACTTGGACTACACCAGAGTCTGTCGAGGTCACTTAAGGTCATCGGAACCAATCTGGACAAGCTTCAACACCACTGGGTAATAATCTGGCTGCCCCTCATCAGCAGGCTGGCTTCAGAACTGCAGGTCGCTGAATTGACCCAGCATTGGTCCTTTTTCCCAGCTGAGCAGAACTCTTATCTCTGAGTTCTCTGGAATATTAGCAGTCCAGGCTCCTTCCTTTTTGTTTTTCCTTCACCTCAGCACTAAGTGTTCAACTTACAGTGTGTTTGTAATCAGTGTCTTGTCATAGACAGATGAACCACAGAGTATTGACTATCAGGCCTCTTCTCAAAGAAGTATGGAGACACTTGCTAAAATTCCACCTCATCCATCTTAATCAGTTCAGGCTGCTATACCAAATATCATAGATTAGGTAACATAAATAAAAGTCTTATTTCTCACAGTTCTGGAAGCAGGGAATTCCAAGATTAAGGTGTGGCTAAGTTGGTGTCCATAAAAGACCAAGTAAGGGAGCAAAATCTGACACCCCAAAATATTTATTTTTTGCAAGTTTTATCTTACAGAAGGAGCTCTAAATTCTGGATGTCAGTCACCTTTGAAAGTAACATGTAACAGATGTAAACTCTGTAAGTGTCTCTTTCACTGTAGCAGAAAGACTTAACCTCTTTAAGTGTCCTTAATGAAGAAGGATGATCTTAAATCTGCATGATTTTGTTGATTGTTCTTTCATTGGTAAACTCCCTAACTGACCTTCTCTTTTCTTCCACTACTAAGTACTGTCTTAACTAAAATACTTAAGATAGTATCTGAAGTCACATGGTGTATTATTTGTGTTGGCTCTCTCCCACATATACAGGCAGCATACATACTATTATTAAACTTCTTTTTGGCCTTTCCTCTTATCAAATAAGTCTGACACTTGTTTAATTGTTTGCTTGCCTAGAATAATCCAGAAAGTTATGACATGCTTTTCTTCAACTTCTTTCCTGGTCAGCAGATGTGATGGATACATTTTCAGCTATATGTCTTCTTGTTGTATCTTCAAATGGCAGAGCTATAAATTTCTAGTTTTTTCCTCTTTTTGGAAGTCTACTCATCCCACCTTCCCATGACATCGTCTAAACCTAATCACCTCCCAAAGACCCCATCCTTTAATACATAATGTTGGGGAAGAGGGTATCAACATATGATTTTGAGAGAACACAAACATTTTGTCCATTGTCAAGAATTCAAATGGACACAAAGTTGGTTTGTATAGACTCAAATGAGGCTCTTATAGAGGTGGTGATCAGAGTTGCAGAGTTGAGATCTCAAACAACACTTGCTGTGCAATCTGACCCTACCTTCCACCCGCAGCAGGTGGACAACTTTGGAGACATGGGGTCAGCACTCAAGAGTTCAAGTTACAAAGCTGCCACAAAAACAAAGTCTACTGCTCTCTGAGTGGTCTGGCATTACAGCAAGTACGTGTCTCTGAGCACAGATGGCAAAATCTGGGCCCACATGCTGCAGTGCCAGGAAAGGGAGGCTTTCATCTTGAGCCAACTTTAATATCTGATTATATAAAATGATTGCATCGTAATTCTTAAGCACATGATAAATTCTGACTGTCTTGCCCTTGAAGCCTCTTGAGAATCACCAGAAATTATTCTGTAATCAATATCACAAAAACTCCCAAGAGAAATAAAGTTTCTTCTATGCTAAGGGGGAGATTATTGAACATCTCTCAAAGCCAAGATTTGATCTACTCGTAGCTTCATTTATCATCTTACACGCTTTCTTCATTTGCTTGCTTATCACCAATCCAAAGCAGCAGAGGCAATCTGAGATAGCTACTGACAACTGGAGTTTCATAGTGGGAAAAGTTCTCTCTATCTCACTCCAATGCAGATACACAGTAATTATCAAAGCCTCTGTGAATAGTTTAGTTGCTGATGTTAGCCTGTAGCCAGAACAAGCACTGTAACCTTTAATTATCTTTTCCTCCTTCAGGTTTTGAAAGCAATTCCTTTAAGCTATGGAATCTCCACTGACATCTGTCATTTGAAAATGAAACAGGGTGGCCAGAAAAGACTTTTTGCCTTGACTTAAACACATACAGGCCTGCTTCTTTTTTACAAAGCAGGCTACTAAACAGTTTTTTAGCAACTGCCTTTACCTTTAACTAGACACACCTATGCCTGCTTCTCTCCCTACTAAGCAGGCTACAAACTGTTTATTAGCATTTTTACTGATCACCTTTGCCATTGATATGCAAAAGTCAGCCAGCTGCTCTCTGCTTTCTTTCCCTCTTTCAGACCTAAGAAGAAAAACTTAGAAACACAGTTAAAATTTTAGACAAGTTTGCCTCAATTTACCCTCTTTTAAACTGTGGGTTCTTTCCACCATCCCCAGCCTTCTCAACCAAAATTCCAAGTCAAAGCAAGACTATCAGTGCAGACTAATTTATTTCTACCAAAGTGATTTCCTAAATACTGCAAAAGAAACGTGTAAGTAAAACTCCAATTACTTTAACATTGTCCAAAACCTTTCTCAGCATTGTCCAAAGTCCTTTCCCAAATTCTCTAAAAATCCTTGTCTCTCAGTCCTGATCATCTCATCAATGTCAGTCAGTCAGTGTTCCTCTCCACATGTTTGAAGACATCTTTCTTTGGCGTGCTCCTTTGGCATGCTTCAGCTCCTCCATGCCATCTTCTTCTTGTTCTCCAGGTGTTGAAGAAACTTCATGGTGCCGGACCCAGCAAAGTTCACTTTCTTTTCATGCCTAACTTTTGCACAGCCTCTTCCAGACACATGTCAAACTCAGCAAAACAAACTCCAACACGGAGTTCAAATCTGCAAACTTCCTAACTGCCTTTAGCACACATGCAGCTAGCCCAGGCCAGTCAGAGGCTGCAGGTCCCAGGCCTTGGCCACACATGGCCAAACTCACATGGTTCACATTTCTTCTTACAAAATGGCCAAAACCAAATCAGAATTCAAATCTCTCTCCTCCATGAATCTATCTGACCTCCATATCAGAATATCTCTCTTTGTTTCCACACCCTTTATATACCCTGATTTCCTGCCTTCCAGGAAACCTCTTTCACCTTCCTCCCCCTTGCATCTTTCTGAAAGGAAATTCTAATTAAGGTCATTCTCACATTTTAGTATATCTGACCTTGAAATCTGCAATCTTAAACAGGAGACAATGGGGGGGGGTAGCACCCCTATCAGCTGCTCCCTTGGCTTGCTCCTCCTTGTCTTCCATGCTGTCTTCTCCTTGTCCTCCAGGTAGCAGGAACTCCATGGTGCCAGACCAGCAAAATTTACTTTCTTTTCAGGCCTGACTTTCACACAACCTCTTCCAGACACAAGTCAAACTCAGCAAAACAAACTCCAACACGGAGTTCAAATTTGCAAACTCCTTAACTGCATTTAGTACACATGCTGCCAGCCAAAGGCTGCAGGCCCCCAGGCCTCAGCCACCTGGCCAAGTCCACGTAGTTCACATCTTTACCCTACAAAATGGCCGATCCCAAATCAGAATTCAATCTCTCTCCCCCATGAATTTCTCTATCTGACGTCCATATCAGATCCCTCTCTTTGTTTCCACACCCTTTATATACCTTGATTTCCCACCTTCCAGAAACCACACCTAAACCATTTCACTTCTTCCTCCCTCTTGCATCTTTCTAAAGGAAATTCTAATTAAGGTCATTCTCACATTTTAGCATATCTGTCCTTAAAATCTGCAACCTTAAACAGGAGACAATGGGGGGGGGGGGCTAGCACCCCTATCAAAAGGGCAGAGCTCCCACTTCTTCAAGCTCATCCTACCTCTCTTCTTTCCACATTAGTCAGTTCAGGTTGGCTTGTAAATGTTAAAATCATGCCCATTTCAATGTTTGTTTCTTCCTCAATCTGGGGAAGAAGTGATGAATGAGAGCTATCAGGAGAGTCACAGAAACTACAGCCCTACTTGCAAACACACATTGACCGTTGCAAAGTGATTTATACATAAACTGTTAAATATAATGGTCTTCACCTCAAATTTGGGTTGCTTGATCCAGCCTAATGTCAACCTTAGGCAATCATGTTTATTGCAACATTTGTCTTTAACAAAAACGACAAAAACTATCTGATGTAGGTCTCAGTAAAATTTCAGTAACTGTTCTCAAAGGTAAAAAGGAAAATAGCTGCAGGTACATTTGATAGATATCAAGCTACCCAGAATGATGCTGGACAAGACACAATGGGGATGCTATAAAAATTGAAAACACTGATTTTTTTTTTAAGGAGGAGTACGGGAATCCCACTGCTGGGAGAATACCTGATGCTGTGGATGCATCTTCATCTCTGGCTGTGAAACTTGGAGGACTTCTGATGCTGTGTCTCAATAAGCACTTGAGAAAACTTATAGGAGGCGATTCTACTCCCTTTGGAAAAAGCCAGGCCAATCTCTAAGACATCACAGAGCTTAACATCACAGAGCAGCATGACTGGTTTTGAGAACAGTGAAGTGCCATTCAGTGACTTCTAACCTTTCACAGTCCTGGTTTCTGAAGCTTGTGTGAGTTTATGTCATTAATTAGCATCTCTATGATAAACCATTAGGGACTCCCTGAAAATTGAGGGGCTTTGGGGCAAGTAAATTGACAAAGAGTTGATTGAAACTTTCCCCTTTTCCAGTTGATAGTGTGAGCTGCCTTTTCCTGGCCCAAGACTGTTCCTCAACTCCTGGGTTAACCTGCTGGAGAAAGAGAACTGGCCCCTTACATTCACCTCAGGATGTGATGGGAAAGTGAGATGTCAGGGTCCAGCCTCGATCTTTTATTTCATTATCTTATAGTTTATTATCTTTTAATTTATAAAGTTTGGAAACAAACCAGAAAGACAAATGAGTTCCTTTGAATTCATCAAAGTTTCACTAAAATAAATTATATGTTGGTGTTCCATCTAACTCCGAAAATAATGGCTTACCAACTACTGTTCTGTTATAAACAAAAATCTCTTTTGTGGGTATCAGGTCTACTTGAGTGACCATTGATGTCTTCTACCCTCTGCCTCTTCTCACCTCTAATTGGCTTTCCAGTCTCCACTTTATTCCTCCTTCTTCCTTACACAGGTTTCTTCAGCTGCAGTGAACTTCCTGTTGCTTCTCCCTCCTTCCTCTGAGATTTTGCATATTCTGTTTCACCTATCCATAAACCCCCTCACTTTTGACTGCCCCTCCCCTGCCATCATGCAGTCCTTAGGTACCAGCTTGAAGCATATTTTCTATGTGAGGCATTATTCTCTCCCCAGCTTAAATTATATTCTGCAGCTCTGCAATTTCATACTAAGCAACTTGTATTTCTTCTGTCTTGTTAAAAATAGGGGGAAAAAAAAAAACGGGCCTAAAATGGAGTGTTTCATGCATGGCCCCACACACAACCTAATGTTTAATTTCATTTTAGTTTCAATTTCTCCCAAAGACATAATCCTCCACCATCAACCTGGAGCTAGAAGATCAATTTTAGTGAAGTAATTTGGTGACAAGAAACCAATTTGGTGACTTACCTGAAATAATTTCTTTTTCTTTTTTTTTTTTTTTTTTTTTTTGCTAATAAACCATCCCTCCCTCTTTCTGTCTATAATTACTCTCCATTTTGTCTAAGCCCTTGCAGCAACCAGGCAACCTAGACCTGAGGCTACCTGCCTCATGAATCACTTAAAAAAGCCAGTTGAGCTCTAGATATATGGAGGTTATCTTTTAACAATTTCTACCATAATAATGGTAAATATTTACACCACACAGGCTTCCAGGCACTCTTCTAAGAAGATACAAGTGGGCATACACACACACACACACACACACACACACCCCTCATATAAATACCAATGTGTTCTAATCAGCCCCCAGGGTTCTCAAAGTTGGCATCTAGTGACCCTGCTCTGATATGCAGATACTGTTAACCTGAGAATGCAGTCTGGAAGCTAAGAGGTAACCCTTGCCCTTCCCTTACTCCTTTTGCTCTTCTTCATGGAAGGAGTTTGTCATTCTCTAAGACATGTCCTTTACCTAATGGTAAAAGAAATGCTTTTCTGATTTCCCTCCTGGTTATGTGAAGTCCTGTCCCCCACTCTTCAGATCTCTAGGCACTTTTGCCCACTTCTTAGCTCAGGATAGAGACCCCTCTCCCAACAACTGGGAGGACCTGCATAGTCATTGCAGCTCCTTCATGCTACATGATAATAAATTGTTTTTCCTTTGCTAACCCATGTGATGCTGTTTTGGTTACTAGACCAAATAGTATATCTATACATCTATATATATATATAATATTCTCTCTCTCACCCCCCCTCCATTGTGAAGATTGAAAACATGTCTACATAGTAATGATAGGTTAAGCATATAGACTGCATAGAGATGGATGGATGGACGGACGGATGGATGGATGGATGGATGGATGGATGGATGGATGGATGGATGGATGGATGGACGGACAGTCTTACTCCTTTTTGCCATTTCCTTCTAAACTGCATATGAAATGCCTAATGGTAAACATCCATCTGACATTACAGGATGCTTCCTCCTCCTTCAGACCATCAGTCTTCTGTTTGTATTTTCTCAAGAGCAGAGCCAGCAGAGGTTAAAAAACAAACAAACACAAAGCTTAATTTTGTATGTGTGCCTGGTATGATCAACCTTTGCAAGAGTTTCATCTAGCAAAGTTAATGACTGACTTAGTCCAGAAAGGAAGAGAATTAATTGATCTGCAAAAGAATAATATTGAAACTAGAGAAATCATGCTTTAGTCATATTAATTAGGGTAAAACCAAACACTGTTACAAGTCAACCTGAAAAGGAAGAACCTGTTAACGTACAATGGAAGTTTATTTCTTGCTAAGCAGTTCCAGGTCCACGAGGTCTGTTCCTCTCTACATAGCTTTATGAAGATGTAGAAACTTCAGTCGTCTTTAATATGTAGTTTGTTTTTTCACTATGCTTTTCTTCATCTAGTCATAAGGATATTTGAAGGGCACATCTGGGCAGTTTTCACAGACCAGGACTGAAGTTAGCTTAAAACTCACACTCCATTTGATTCAAACTTAGTCACCTGGTGTACACATTTCCTACATTGCTGTAAAAAGTTAACAAAAATTTTGATGGGCTAAAACAGTATACACTAATGCTCCTAAGATTTCAGAAGTCTGAAGTCAGATGCAGTGAGCCAAAATCAAGGTGTTGGCTGGGCCCCCACTTATTCTAGAGTCTTTGGAGGAACTCTGGGGCCTCTCCTTTAAATCTCTAGAGCCACTCCTCTTGCTTTATTCCTGCCTCTTCTTCCATCTTCAGTGCATGAGTAGCATTTGCTTCAGTGTTCACTTTGTTTTACCTTCTCTGTCATATCTCCCTCTGTCTCCCTCATAGGACAGATCTGGAGTCTTCAATGGCCCATGCCTCTCATTCCTACTGCAAGCACTTTGGATAGTTGTTTTGTTACAAACTGAATGGATTAAAAGCATTTCTCACTGGGTTTTGGAAACAAAGTTCTAGACAAATAAAAAGGTGTTTATCTCTCACTAGTAAAGCACTGTCCTGTGACAGTGAAAACTCTTTGGGAAATTGGTAAGTCTGAAGATAAAGCAGGACTGTTTGGATCCCCTCATTGAATGATACCTTAGCTATCTTATGAGAGCTCCAGAGATTATGAAAATATTCAACATTCTACCAATGAATATTGTTGGAATGAAGGTGGCCTGAATCCACTGGTTTTTCTCTATCAACTTAGATCTATTTTCTTAAAGGGGAAAGAGACCATATGCAAAGCAGAAGAAAATATAAAAAGTCTACAAGAAGAATGATGACTTTAATATACAAACAATAGTCATACATCGCTACTGTCAAAACAGGAAATTAGGATAAAATAGACTATATATATAGATAACATTTTAAAAGCTTGATATGCTGGAGAGAAAGTTAATGACAGAACACTAACAAAAGGCATGTGCTATTTTCAAAATATGATATCATGTACTTAAGCTTTGAGGTTTTTAACAATGGTTTTTCATTATGTAAAATGAAAAATAAAGTAATATTTTGAACTATACCTCTCATATTGTTTCAAAATCTAAGATTCTTTGTGAAATCCAAAATGTTTATGCAGTGATAGTAAATACTTTTCTGGGTAGTAATAACATGTTCCACCAATATTCCACTTTAAATTCTGTAACCAGCTTGAAAATTTCAAGCTGATTCATTATTAATATATGTAAACCTGCACACACAATTCACACATACATCCTCATGCTCACACTCTTGCACATACATTTCTTCATGGGAAAACGTATTTCTCACATTTTCTTTTTCTGTTCATTAATTGATGCCCACAATTGTTCCCATGTTTTGGCTATTGTGACAACAGCTGCAATGACTGGACAGTAGAGAGATAGTAGAAAAAAGATTCCATTTGGATATATGTGTATATATATATATATATATACACACACACACACATATATACATATACATATATATGTATATATATACATATATATGTATATATATACACACCCATATAACTGGAGAAGCATGGCTCCCCAACCCCAGGGTCTGATGATACCCCAGGGAAGCCTGTTGCCCAGCAAGTTTGTTTTGGTTTGGAAAGCTTGAACTTGGAAAACTTGAAAGGTAGATTTTGTGTCTGCTGAAAGACTGGACTTTGTGAAATGCCTGCCTCAGATTTGGAGGGCCAAAAAGATGCCATACTGGACATGTGCTTCTTTGTTTAAAACACTGGCTCCATCTTGAAAATGTTTTGGGAACTTTTGAACTGAACAGTGACTGGGGTTGTTGATCTCTAGAAATTTTGAAGGAGCTCACATTAGTGAGCCTTGGAGGAGAGAATCTTGAAAGCATTAGCAATGAGTTTGCAAATGAGAGGAAGTGGATCTCTTGTTGCAGCCCAGACATAGGGAGGTCCAGGCTGGAAATCCAGAGCTGAAGGTTTGTTTGGTGCCCTTGAATTATTACTATTTTTGGACAGTGGTAAATGACTGGAGCTGGGGGCTGCTGCTGGATGATGAAATCTTAATGGGCTTTAAAACACTTGGGAGAAGACAGGCAGAGAACAGCAGAGAGAGAGAAGTATGGCAGAGAAAAATCAGAGAGGAGACTTGGAAGGGTACAACAGAAAGAGAGGAGGAAGGCAGGAAGGTATGCCTCTCAGAGATGGAGATATGAGACCCTCTGTAAAACATGTACTTTTGTTTTGGAATTCCCATGTTAGGCTTGGAGGAGAAGGGAAGAGAGATATTTAGACCCAGGTGTCTTGAAATTCAGGGAGCTTTGCTGAGGATTTAGAGACTGATTGAACTGGAGTAAGACAAGGAAGCGACTCGTGGCATCAATGACTCTTCTCTCTTTTGTATATAGACTTTGTTTTTGTTTGCTTTAATGTGCTCTGTCTTGGAACTGCAGGACACGTGGGTTGGAAAGGAACTGGCAGTGGCTGGTTTACAGTCCTGGTTTTTCCCTTGTAAGTTGTTTGCATGATTTTGTGTCCAGTTTCATAATTACTATATTTAAAATTTTCTAAGTAAGACCCCATCTTGTTTTTCATAGTGGCGGGACCAGTTTATAATCTTTCTGGCAGTTCTCATAGATCGCCTTTCCTTCACATCTTTACTTACTAGTTATTTCTCATTATTTTGATCATAGACAGGTTTGTGGTGATAACCCATTGTGGTTTTTGTGTTTCTTTTGAGATATAATGGATGTACATATGTCATTGTGGGTTTGATTTGCATTTCCCTTATGATTCGAGACATTGATCACCTTTTCAAGTTCTTGGTAGTGATTTGTATGTTCACTTTGGAAGCTTGTTTGGTGGTTCTAGCAGGGGAGTGCAGGTATTAGTATCCCCTCAACTGAAGAATGGTCCATCTCTATTTAGGAAAGGCTATCCTCTTCAACCAAACACACAGCTTCTGGAGGGACACACATGGAAAAGTGAGGGAGAAAGTGGAGACCCACCTAGCCAGCCAGATCAAGTCAAATCAACCCTGGCAATCAATGTGGTGACAGAGGTTGCAGCCAGAACACCCTCCTTTATGTTCACTTTGGAAAAAAAAGTATTGATTTAGAGCCTTTACCCATGCTTTAATGATATTTAATTTTTTAATAGTTAAGCTGTAAGATATTTTGTATATTAACTCCCAATCAGTTAAGTAATTTGGAAATATATTCTGTCATTCTGTGGGTTATATTTTCATTTCACTATACAGAAGATTTTGGTTTAGTGTAGTCTCATTTATTTTTGTTTTTTGAGTTTGTGCTTTTGATGTAATATTGGAAAAAATATCATGGATGAGACTCATGCTAAGAAACTTTTCCTCACTAGAGGAAAAAGAGTTCTGAGGTTTCAAGACTTACATTTACATCTTTAATCCATTTAAGTTAATTTTTGTGAGTAGTGTGGGAAAGAGTTCTAATTTCATTATTTTGCTTATGAATATCCAGTTTTTACAACACAATTTATTGACAAGGTCTTTGCCCATCGAGTATTCTTAGCTCCCTTGTCAAATGTTAATTGACTGTACGTATAGGTTTATTTCTGGGATTTTGATTTTGTTCTATCAGTCTCTGTGCTTGTTTTTATATTAATACCATACTGTTTTGACTACCATAGTTTTGTAACATAGTTTGAAAGTGGGAACGTTTATCCTTTCAGTTTCTCAAGAGTTGCAAAATCTCTAACACCTGAGAACATGGACTCCAAGACTTCTGGAAGTAGTTGAATTGCAATAGAGACTGCTAGTGTCCTGTCCCTACAACCACAGAGATTCAGTTTATAGTTCCTGTTTCTAGGTCAGACCATGGTCACTCTCCATGTCTCCCCAGAGATGGAAATCATGTGCTTGATTCCAACCCAGGACCAATGAAGAGTGCACCAACATGTCTCTAAATATTCATGTCACCTCCCATCTGCATATCCTACTCTCATCTCCACCTCCAAGGACATGAATCACTTTCAGTCAGCAGCATCCTTCCTTTTTTCAGACTGAGAAAACTTGTGGGGAAATGGAAGGCATGCTGAGAAATTGTATTTGATTAGTAAAATATTTTGGCACCATGCAATTTTGAGATAATTTTCATTTCTTGGATAAATTAACTTGCACATTATAACCCAACCTCCTACTATATGATCTCAAGATTATATCTAAATCTCTTTCCTTTGTGGAGAAGTAAGAACTCACATATGATCTAATATTACTTATTTTTATATATAATAATTAAGCTATACATATTTTATAAAATTATATTTTATACCTTTCAATATTTTCTACTTCTAGTGAGGACTATCTTAGGGTACAGACTAAACAAAAATGTAGAGTAAAGCAAGTTATGCCACTTTCAGACATTGCCCATTGGAAGAAACTAAAACCCAGACAAGATAAAGTCCTGAGATGAAACCAGAACCCCATTAATGAAGGTCCTTTGAGCCAGATATATACAGAAGACACATCCTTCCTTTAAAAACTTACATCAAATGCTAGGGAAGATGAATAAAAAGAGTAACAAGTCAGAGATAGTTCAGTGACTGGAAAATTTTTCTGCTAAGAGATCATTACATACATGAAATTTTAAATCACGAAATGCATTTAAATAATTTTTAAATTTGTTTTCATTTCTATTTTTTAATAAAGTGTAATTGATACTCAAAGTATACAATGTGATGATTTCATAAATGTATGGATAGTGAAAAATTATGTCTTTCCAATAGTAGCATTTGCTGAGATTAGATGTATGATAAGCACATTTTGGACCAAAATAATTAAGACATTAAGGCACTGTGTGAAGAAAATGAGCTTTTTATAGAATAAGCAATTTCCTAACATGGTTAAAGCTATCCTGCTGATCCATGCCTATATTTTATATGAACACTGAATAGGTCGGTAGTGAAAGTACCAAAAATATGAACTTTCACATAAATGCAATGCCTATGTTATTTTCAGAGATTTTTGATGCTGCCTCCCTTGGAGATTACATCTGAAAAAAGGAGCAAGAGAGGTTGCAGATGAGAATACTATATCCAATGAAATGATCAGAGGATCTCATGCTATTCCTGTGACCACATTCCCACTTTTAAACTAGATTCCCAGAGATTTTTATATGTACAGAGAATCTATATACAAATTCCTGAAACTTCTTTGTATTCAGAAAAACTATCAGACATCTCAGAAATGTGTTATTTTATTGCTAAGTAAGCTTTGACATTATGCTCTTGTTTCTTACGTAAGTACCCTGCCAAGGTTCATTTGTGAGCCTAGAGGTATGCATTTGCCTGCTTGGAGTAATGTGAGGGATAAAACTAGGTTCAAAGGGCTAATGCTAACTATATATAACAATAGCAGAAAAAATTATGCTTTATAAACAGCATTATTACATCAATATTATCATTTTTAATAATAGCTGGCCTCCTGAACAATCAGCCTAAGTCTCCCAGCCTTGACTTCATGGGTTATCCAAAGAAGAAATACAATGACACTACACAGAATTATCCTGCTAATTGATGGTTTTCAAATTGATAATTCAATTTTTATTGACCTCTCTTGGATCTCTGTAGCACAACAGAGAACAGTCACCTGAGATTTACAAGTTTTATTTTTAGAGGAAAATGGTGACTCAGTCCTGCCTCTCCATTAAGTTTCTTAAGTGACACCATTGTAGAGATAAGCCACATTTTTCTACACACTCCCTGAGAAATACTCATTTAGTCCTCTACTTTAATAACCATAAAGGGGTCTTTGGTGATAGTTATCCAATAATTCCCTGCATTCTTAAGATAAGTAAACTCTGGTTTTTGAGCCCCAAGTAGATGTAGACTATAATGAGTTCAGTAGAGTAATTTCTTTATAGTGGCACTAGACAATGATGACTTCAAGGGAAGGAGACTAGAAAAAGCCATTCATCTTGTACCATACCAACTAAGAGACATGAATGAGAAACCACAGGTCATATAAAACTACTGTCCTCTGCATAGAGAGGAAAAGTTTGGAGGTTTATGGAGGAATTCAAGTATAGTATTTCTTTCCAAAATAAAACCAATATCAAAGAAGTTTGCTGTTGAGAGCAAGCACAGCTGCGTACAATATGTAAGTAGGAGTCTCAGGCTCCAAAAACCACATTAAAATAGAGTTAAGAGACTGGCTTATATCCACTAAAGTTTGACTAATATCAAGAATATGCCACATTTCCAGCCACAGAACACCTCTGTGATGCCAGAGCTCTTCCATTCATCTGGTTCTTTATATTGGACTGTTTGATCACCCATCATGTTAAGCACCCCTGAGCATATCTAGAAAGCAGAGAGTAGGGTTCAAGATTCCACTTTGCTTTGGTTTTGTCATCCTTTGCAGTAAGTTCGTGGCAGGAGTGATACACATGTTTCTAAACCTTCATCTTTAAAGGAATTGTACTTCCAATGAATACTTGGAAGATGAAAAAATTGAATAAGAAATAATGGTGGAATTTATTGTTGTGCTGTTATGGGGTTCAAAAGGGAGATGAGATTAGAACAGCAACCATCAAAGAAATCCAGAGGACTTAGGAACTTAGGGAACCTCCTAAGATATACATGCCTAAAAATGTATATGTATATGCCTAAATATGTAGGTGTAGATGTCTAAATATGTAGATGTATATGTCTTAAAAGATGTTAAGGTATGCAAATATTTTGTATTTTTATAATATTAGCATATAGAATACAGCTTATTTAGGGCATCCTTTGAAATATGAAGAAAGAATCTGTCAATAAGGTATATATATGTGATATATATATATGTGTGTATGATCTAGATATTATAATCTTTGGCTGCAATAGAGAAGGAAAAACATTTTTGTGGTATTGTGTATGAATAGTGCAACTAATGGAGGCTTGGACTTTGAGCTAACAAAGGAACAATGACATAATATTACACAAATATTCTCAATCTATTTATCATGCACCGTTCTGTATAAATGATGTATGTGCATGTGGCAGAGAACATCATTTTGTCTCATAAATCTTTTAATTGGAAGGAAATGACTGCATAAGAAATTAGGATATCCTACCAACAGCCAGCCTGGTCTTTAGAACCTAGATATCAAAGGCTATAGTAAAAATAAGGTGATTAGATTCATTCAGCTCAATTAATAATCAAATAAGTTGTTTTATATCAAAATGTTTATTAATTATTATAGAAATCAAAAAGCATCCAGAAGGGAAAGATAAGGGGGTGAAAGTGGTAGTGGGAAAGAAAAGGAACAAAGTAGGGAATTAATGGGACTTTGGTGATGAGCATGGTGTGAAAACACTCATTTGTGGAGGTTTGAACTCATAACCCCTAAAACAAATATAATAATGTAAACCAATTATATGTCAATAAACATATTTAGAGACAATACTTTTTTTAAAAAAAATGATATTGAGATATCAGAGCCAAAATCTCCCATGTAGAAAATATTTTATGTGCTTCTACATATGATGCTACTGGGTGTCAGCAATTCCTTAGCCTCACACCTGTTTTGTGACCTTGGGGAGGTAATAAATTTCCTCCCTGAACTTCATCTCTTCTGCGAACTAAGTATAATTAGTATAAAAATTCATAAAATTTCTTGGACCAACTGAAGCAGGGAACCCAGTATGAACCCAGTTCCTTTCATTGAGAAGGGAGTGTGAGCATTGCTGTCACCTGCATCTAAAGACAAAGACTAAGTGATGCCAGCTAAAGCCATTTCCTCTTTTTACAGTAAAGTGTTTACCTGGGTAGATTTGGGATTATGCTAATGCAGGTCCTGATGTGGGGATTCCCAAGGCCCAGAGGGGAAGGGAGTAGATACGATTTTGGAGAGGAGCTGGAGAGTGGAGGGAGAGCAAGAGCCTGGAAATTAGGATCAGGAGTGGAGGTTTTGGGCCTCAGAAGAAGGATCCAGGAGTGGAGTCCTCTGGATCTTCCTCACTCCCCAGCACTCGGTTCCTGAGGATCGAGATCTGTGTGAAGGCGGAGGAGAGGTGACCCTCGTGAAGTGCAGAGCCATGGTGACACTCAGACAGTCTTGCCAGGCCTACCTCTGGAAGACCCGCCTGAGCCCCACCTGTGTTGGTTGGATTTGTCTGGTGCCAACTGGAGCAATAGGATCGGGAGTCAAGGACACAGCCTGGCGTTTTTCAACCAGAATCGCCCTAAGACTGAGGTAAACCCCATGAAGCTCCTTGGGGAGCAGAAGTGGGGCTCTGGGGCTCTATTCCACTTGGAACACTTGTGAGTGTGTGGACTCTTTCGGTTTGTTCTTTCCGTATCTGGAAATAAACCTCTTGTCTATCCTGGTCGTTAAGGTTTGATATCTGAGCAGCTGCTGCGGGCAGGTGGAAGAACTCATAGGAAAAAGGAATTTAAACGGGGGTGTCCCTATCCCGCAGATAACACCACCAGTGCAGGGCCCTGTGTGGGTGGCAGAGCCCGTGCCCTCCATGGCAGCGCCATGATGGCGTGGTCTCTGTGTCCTGCATGTACTGGCTCCACTTGCCTCTGGAGGTCAGGTGGGATGGAGCTGGGATCAGCCTGGGGAGTTGCCAGGCCCTGTTGAGCCCTGTGAAGAAGCAGGTGTGTGTGGGGGGGGGAAGTTGGGTTCACCACAGACCCCTCTGGTTTTGCCTCCACTCCAGAAAGCCCTCATCAGAAATAAGTACCTCAAGACGATTTTTCAACCACAGAAACCAAATAGGTGTGCAGGAAGAAAGACCCTTAAATGTATGCCACCCGGGCAGGACTCAGAAAGAACACGGCGAGATCCACCTGCACTGAACTGCGAGAGCAAACAAAATAACTACGCCTACAATGTCACTGAGGAATTGTGAGCAAAAACCTGGCACAGAGGCGCTGTCAATAAGGGCACTGCGCACCGTCTTTGCTCAGAAGGGAAGAGGCCTGCCGAATGGCAGTGGCCCCACAGCAAAGCTTCAAAGGAGGGGACCAGGAAACCTACCATCAGCTGATGGCTGTCCCCATCGAGGAGCTGCTCTTCTAAAACATACAGCTGGGAGTCATGCCCCCAAAGCCAAGGACCCAAAACATAACACGAAGGAGCAACAAAATGTTGCAGAAAACAACGGAGATGAGATCCACCAAGAAACACGAAGCAATTGTACAAGCCAAAGGTGCTCGAATTGGCCTACAAAGGCAAAAGCAGTACAGGAAAGATAAACAGCAGCTCTAGAAAGTCCCAAGAAATCACACCCTCACCCAGGATGAAGAAATAGATCCAGAAAAGAAAAAAAAAAAAAGACTAAAGGGCTAAACATGGACAAACAACAAAAAGAAAGGAGGTGATGTGACAAGAGGGGATGTGGTGTGGCTGGGGCGGGGGGGGGGGGGAGCAGGTATTCCCATGGGGATCAGCAATTCTACAATCATGTATTGTAAAAAATCCAAAAATAAAATAAATTAAATAAAAAATAAAAATTCATAAAATTACACCTATTTCTTCAAGTTCTTTGGAAATCATTGATACTACTATGCAACACCTTCTATAATGAGAAGGAAAAGATAACATCTCGGTATAATCCAAAATAATATCTCCTTATATTCCAAAAAAGTATATTGATCACAGCTTCAATGTCTTGATATTCATGTAGCTACAATCTCATAGCCTAAATTGACTTCCACTTAGTTCCATCACTCTGGCTTTTCTAAGAGGTTTTATACTTGATTTCTGCTTTCAAAAACTTCCAAACCAAATTGTGAGCTATTGAGTCTCTAATTACTTAGCAATCTGATACAGTATATGCTTAAAAAAGTGTTAAGGTATACACACAAATATAGTATGTCCTTATTATATTAGCATACAGAATATATAGCTTATTTAGAGCATCCTTCAAAATATGAAGAAATAAATCTGCCAATAATCTAACCAACTATATATATATGCAAATACATACATATATGTGCATATTTGGGGTCTATGGCAAGTTCATCTAATTAGTGGATTTCAGTTTCATTACCTATAAATTGGGTCAATAATAACACCTAATTGATAGGGTTGATATGAGAATTACATGCACTGGCAAGCATAAGAAACTTAGAAGGAGAGCAGAAACCACAGAGAGTACTGTGTTGGAATCCTTATCCATCAGAATGTGAGTGTATTTGGAAATAGGGCCTTTAAAGAGATATTTAAGGTAAGATGAGACTATCAAGATGGACAATAATCTAATTTTAATGATGTTCTTATAAGATCAGGTTTAGAAAGAGAAACAGAGATTGAAATCAAGGGGACATGTGTACAGAGAAGCCATCTGTAAGCCAAGGAGAGAGCTCTGAAACAGATCCTTCCCTTTTTAGACACCAGAAGAAACCAATCCAATCCCCAGAATGTCAAGAATACCATTTCCTGTGTTTCAACCCCCTAGTTTATAACATTTGTCATAGCAGCTTGAGAAAACTAATACAAGTATTTAATATATATTTACTATATAGAGGTCAGAATTGCAAGTAGAGAAAAATAAAAATGTGTACATAGGACAGTGTGGAAGAATCAACTTGGTTACAACTTCTTGGGTTAGCCTCCCTGGATTATCTCAAGTAGCTCAGTCTCTCTACCATGTCATCAAATTGTCATCTTATGTCAGCAAGGGAATTCTGGGAAGAGATGTTACTACTAACCAGCCTCATCAATATAAATTCAGAGAATCAGTGTGGAAGAAGACTTTAAATCATATCACATGTAACACAGGAAACAAAAGACCACATATCAGAGCTATTGCATTTGCAAACATTGAAAAGATCAATAGTGGTTTTCAAAATACCTAGTTTCTTTTATGGATGTCTTGATTTCTCCAGTCCAGAGAAATTTAGAACCCAGAGTAAAATAAAACAACCCAGGACAATATATATCAGAATCATCTATACATAGAACCTTCATCAGTGCAATCATCAGTAGGTTCTAAGTAAGTCACTCATATTGGATAATGTATGCAAATATGACCTCACTACAGACCTAGACTGTTAATATATGTTATTCTCTTTCTCTAGTTAGTTCTAGGAGGCGCAGGGACATCAGGCTCACAACTATATGCCTTTGCAATGTCATCTCAACTACAACAAAATTCCACAGAGAACTAATAGTGTATTGATGCCAATAGCTGGATCTTTTTATTGCTAAATCTTCTCTTACTACTTTGCTTGCAGCATAGTTTTAAAATTACGTAGTGCAGTTTATGTTTAGGAGAAACCAGATGATATCTCTATATACTGAGGTCAGACCCCAGCAGCCCGTCAGTTAGCACTCCACTGCCACAGGCTACAGAGGAGATGCTTTAAGTACTTCATTAGTCTGGGACCAGGTTCCCTGGGGCTTTCATCTAACAAAGGCTATTATGGGTGCTTTCCAAAGGTTCAGTGGTTCTAAATCATTGTGATTAAATATAAGCAAGCTGTGTAAAGAAGAAAAGCCTGAGATTTTAGAAGGGACTCTACCAGCCCTAAACTGGTAGAGTCAAGGGACTCTTGAAATCTTCCAGTTTAGGGCTGGTAAATAGAATACTTAAGTTGTTAGTGCTCATATATTGATTGTGCCTACCTATAGCATTGTATTAAAGACCAAGTCTGGGTTCAGCAGGAAATAATACAACAGTCAGCATTTATGTCTGGTTTGGGCACAAGATTGGGGAGTGGCAGAAAGACTGGGTATTTATCTTTAACAACTCTTTCTTTTTGTAGGTGAGGCAACTGAACTCCAGAAGCATTAAATGATATTCTTAAGATCACACAAAAGTTAACCAAAAAAGCCAGTGTCAGAATCATTACATCCTGACTTCCCTCCTCCCAAGTCTTTGAGAGATCCTAGCAGCAGGAGTGTAATTGAAGCCTGGCCTCTACATGGGAATGAGGAGTCACTTACTGAAGGCATGCTCTCTGAGAAATGTATTTTTAGGTGTTGTTGTCCTTGGGTGGATATTCTAGAGTGTAATTGCCTGAACTGAGACCAGATGAACCCCCAGGGAGAAAGAGACTGGACCTCTATGAAAAGGACCATGAATAGTGATAGAGTGCCATGAACACATTAGAACTTCAAAGCCATTCTATCACCAGCCCAGACTGAAATGTGCTGGACTACCTATTTGCTTAGCCTCTGAAGAGACAAAGACAGAAAGCAACTCCCCTGAATTTTCTATACCTGATCTCCGCACATGACAGCTATTTCATGGGCAAAGATACACAAAGGGAATGCCTCCTTTATGTGACTCTACCCAATCATTATTAAGGACTGGGGAAACTCATTAATATTCATAAGCATTGTTTTAAAAGCAAGTATTCTATACAACCTCGCTGGTCATCTATCCTTACTCCACCTAGGACTTGGTCAATACAAGGAGTCCTATTTTGTCCTCTTTATTTTATTTCACTTTTCATAAGTAAACTTGCCTCTCTCACTCACCCATGTGTGTGCATGTGTCTTTGGAATACTTTTTTACAATTTGAAGTGACAAGAACCTGGTATGGAAATATTGGGAACCTTGTGTAATCCTAAGGTTCACTTCTGCACCATTCTCCTGTTTCAGAACCAGGATGGGACAGTTTATCACACAGTTGGCTATGTGTGTAACCTAGTGGGACGACCCACAGATAGATGGCCCAAAAATTGACCCAACTGCTGTTAAGGAATGGTTTCTCCAGTGGTCTTCATTCACTAAAGAAACTGTCTTCCAGGAAGATGTTTACAAAACCTTTCCTCCCTAACACACATATATCCATTCTTCCTTCAAAGACATATTTTCTACATTGACTTAGAGACCTTTTTTTTCCTCTGAGGCTCTTTTCATATTAGAAACTCTGATATAAAAGTTGCCTCTAGCTATTACCTACTCATTTCTAAATCTGAAAGAGTGATACCCATAGTCTGAACAATGTGTGTTGAACTTTTAGTCTCTAAAGCCCTTTAGGTTGTTTAGAAAAAGAATTCAGGGGAAAAAAATTTCATATTCACCAATATACCAATTATAGATAAGAACATATCAACATACAAACATAAAATGCTGTGCACTTGAATTGGAAACATGGTAGAGAAAAAACATATTTTGAAAAAATGATTCTGAAACACTTTGAAGACATATAGCAATGAGTTAAATTCTAAATCTTTGTAGCAATTATTTTTCCCCTTGGGGAAGGACAGGAAGAACTTTTTTGCTGCAATGCCATCTATTTTTTTTTAATTGCACCAATGAACAAGTACTTCCTTCCAAACTGCCACTATTCATCCCTTTTAAATAAGAATAGATGGGTTTGAAAAGATATGAAGATTCATTAGTTTCAGCTCTAAATACTGAAACTTACTGCAGATATAGAGAAGAGTCACATTACCCTTGAAAATTACATGTTCTAGAGTGGTGGGGGAGGGGGGGAAGTTACATGTTTAAAGAGAATTGTCCCTGTTCGGATAATTCAAAGGCAAGAAGACACAGGCCCTCTGCTTATTGGCCAAACCTGTCATGCATGCTAAGATAGAGATTAACATTTGATCTGTTAGGAAAGAGTCCTTTCTACATACAGAGAATATCCAAATAGTTGGAAGCAATAGAGTCTGTTATTGACATGACATTTTAAATAATGATCTGTAGTTAGTGGGAAAGTATTATTAAGCTCTAGTTCTTTCCAATCTAGAAGCAGAGACTGTGTCTGTTTGGGAAAACAATAACTGAGGTAGTATCTACTCTGGGGGGTGAGGGGGTGTAAAGCTGGCAGGAAGAGCAATGACTCTTGAGCACTCTCTGCCCAGCATGATCCATGTTTTACAAATGGGGGCATAGACACGTTGTGGACTTATGTGCATGGAGGGAGTTCAGTGCTTGGCTTTGGATGAAAATCACCAAACGTTTCCTCTGGCATTGCCATCTGGTGTACCTCCTCATCTCATGTCCTACCCCAAATGGAAATATCTAACTTTCACATATATAAGAAGGGTTGGTCTTAAATATTGTCATGGGGTGTTGTTTTGTGCTTGCCTAAAATATAGTCAGAAAATAAGGCAGGGCTGGAGAGGAATTGCCATATCTCATTTATAACATTTATTTCATTTTGTGTTTCACCAAGCTTAGTCACCTAGACAAAAATTGTCATAAAGGGTCCATCCCCATATTATCTAGCCCTGTGTTTTGCATATAGTTGGTTCTCAATATTTCTAATGAGGTAATTAACTGGTTGAATGAATTGATGGGTAGATAATAGCTCACTTGGTGTCCTCCATTGCCAGTGGGTTCCTCTAACTTTTCAGCCTGAGTCACATTCCAGATGAAAATGCACCCTTCCTTCCCTTCCTGCTGCTCCCTGATGTAGCCTCCACTGCGTCACCTTCCATTGACTTGCCACAATGCGAAGAAAGACCATGGAAAGTGGCTCAGCTCAGTATGACATTTAGATCTTCTCTTACCTATTCTCCTGTATCATTTGCATATTAGTCTGAATGACTCAGTCCTGGCTTAATAGAATTAGTGTTTAGAATGTATATAATACTCTGTGTACATACATGTCCATGTATGAAATGAATCTTCAAAAACTCCCTCATAGCAGTCACTATCTCATTTTTATTAACACTGTTTTGTGGCACAACAAGCTATTCCTTGCCAGTCCTATAAAAGTGACTTAACCAAGGTCACATGTCTCATACATAACATTCCTTGGTATTCCTTGAATTCCATGGTATTCAAGATACATCCTTGTGTTCTTTTTCGGAAACAGCAATTTCTTCTTTAATTATTGTATGAGCCTGTTTCCTCCTCTCAGGGCAAAAGTTTAGCACCAATAACTCAGTTTCAGCATATCACAATGAATGTTAATAAACTTGAGCACAGCTTCCAAAAGTGTACTCTGCTCTCCAGCTCACCCCCACTGCAGCCTAGGCCACTGGTGGGGGAAGGGGAGCAAGGGTGAGTTCTCTGCCACTGGGACCTCATGGTCTCAGGGACTCCAGGTACAGGGATCTCAGGTTCTGCCTCTGCCTCCATATGGGCATGGATGGGGGTTGAGTACCTCTGCTGGGCTTGGACTGGGAGGAGAGATTAGTAGGCTCTGCTTCCTTCCAGTCCCAGTTGGGCTGGGAGGAGAGAGCTGAAGTTACCCCCAGATTACCTGGGTCCAGGAAAGGCCCCCAGCACACCTCTGCTGCAGCTTAGAATGCTGTCAGGGGTGCGGGCAGGGCACATCCCATGCCACTGGGGTCACAAGGTTATGGTGATAGGGTGGGCTACCCCCCGGGTGTCATTGTCTCCTGTTTAAGATTGCAGATTTCAAGGAAGGTTTGCTAAAATGTGAGAACGGCCTTAGTTGGAATTTCCTTTCAGGGAGATGCAGGGGCGAGGAAGAAGTGAAACAGGTTTTTTGTTTTGTTTTGTATTTTGAAATGTAGTAATTCAGGAGCTGTTCCTGGAAGGCAGGGAAAACAGAAAATATATATAAAGAGGTTTGAAACAAAGAGGAAGGAGGAAAAAGATGGGAATTCAGATTGAGATTCAGGTTCGGTTTCGGCCATTTTGTGATGTGAACCATGTGAGCTTGGCCATGTGGCAAGGCCTGGGGCCTTGCAGCCTCTGGCTGGCCCGGGCTAGCCACATGTGTGCGAAGTTTGCAGATTTGAACCCTGTGTTGGAGTTTGTTTTGCTGAGTTTAACTTGTGTCTGGAAGAGGCCGTGCAAAAGTCAGGCCAGAAAAGAAAGTGAACTTGGCTGGGTCCGGTACCATGAAGTTTCTTCTACTACCTGGGGGACAAGGAGAAGTCAGCATGGAAGATAAGGAGGAGCAAGCCAAGGGACCAGCCAAAGGAAGATGTCTTCAAGCATCTGGAAATGAACTCTGACTGGACATTGGTGAGATGATCAGGACTGAGAGACTGAGGATTTCTGGGCAATCTGGGAAAGGACTTTTGACAATGCTGAGAAAGGTTTTGGACAATGTTAAAGTAATCAGAGTTTTACTTCCACGTTTCTTTTGTAGTAATTAGGAAATCACTTTGTTAGAAATAAATTAGTCTGCACTGATAGTCTTGCTTTGACTTGGTATTTTGGTTGAGAAGGCTGGGGATGGTGGAAAGAACCCACAAGGTTTAAAAGAGGGTAAATAGAGGCAAACTAGTGTAAAGTATAAACTGTAATTTTTAAGTTTTTTTTTTTCTTCTGCAGTTTTGGAGCTGGGAGCTGAGAAGCAGCTGACTGGCTTTGCATATCAATACATGGTCAATGAAAATGCTATTGAACAGTTTGTAGCCTGCTTCCTAGGGAGAGAAGGAGGCATAGGTGTATCCAGTTAAAGTTAAAGGCAATTGCTAAGGAAGGGCTTGCATCCTCTTTTGTAGAGAAGCAGGCATAGGTGGATGTGTTTTAAGTTTAAAGTCAAAGGCAAAAAGTCTTATTCTCTTTTTACCCGATTTTAATGGGGTCTCAGGGTCTAGGCATCTTGGGCTGGGGGACCTGGTCTCCTCTTTTATTTGGTGGAGGGGGATGGAGGCTAAGACAGAACCCTGGGGGTCTGGAGCTGGGAGAGAGGATTAGTAGGCACCACCTCCTAGGCCCAGCCCTGATCCAAGCTGGGCTAAAGCAGGAGCTAAGCCTCCCTTGAAAAGCCTGGCTCTCTGGGGAGCTCCCCCTCCCTATAGAAGATAGGGAAAATCCATACCACCAGGCTCTCATGATCTCAGGGTCTAGAGGCCTCAGGGCTGGACACCCTGGTCTCCACCCTTTCAGTGTCTGAGGTTGGGGGTGGGGCATCCAAAGGGCATGAGCTATAAGAGGGGATTTCTAGGGTCCACCTTCTGAGCCTGACTCAGTGAGCTTTGTTGGGCTTAAGGTTGGTGCTGAGGTCTTCATCCCCATATGGACCCTTGGAGAGGAACTCAAGTTCACCCCCACAGTGGCTTAGGCTACTGGTGGGAGCAGGAGGGCAAGGGTGAGTCCTGTGCCACCAGAACCTCAGGGTCTCAGGGACTTCAGGTTCAGGGATCTTAAACTGGGGGAGCCAGCCTCTGCCTTCACATGGGCAGGGGGTGGGGGCTGACACCTCTGCCAGGGTGTTGACTTGGGGCGGAGGGTGGGAGAATGTTCCCCTTCTGGTTTACTCCAACCTCAATCAGATATGCACTAGGAAGGAAAAAATCCAGTCTCTGCAGTTTCAGATATAATGCAGAGGAAAGGAAGTAATAACAGCCCTGAATACACTTACAACCTGGGTGGAACAAGCACTATGTTGGCAACCAGTGAGACAGAATGGTGAAACCAGCAATTGAGGTGACCTGTCACAGATGCCCCGCATCATCTCTGACACTGGGGAATCAAACCCTGGGCCCACAGTAATGTGCAATGTGGAAGAGTCCCTCCTTTACCAACCAATGGGGGAAGAAAGCCACCATGAGTGGCTGTGGCCCCATGGCAGAACTGCTAACAAGAGAGAGGAGCTGGACCAACCACCTGTGGAACTTTGCCCCAGCAGCAAATACCTCACTACCATCAGCTGTGAGTTGGATTCCCAAACCCACATAGCAGAACTGTGTGGCACAGAACCAGCAACTAATGACAGAAAGGATCATGGAGAAGCCACCACATACTTTCCCAACAACAAGATCCCAACATGTTCGGCCGGACTATTTGCCACAGCTACTCCTGGACATCTGAGCACCTCATCTGCTGCCGTCCAAGAGTGCAAATCTGCACCCAAGATAAAAGGACATAGTTCTAAAAAAAGACAAGACCTGCGAGCCAAACAGACCAACAGCTTGCTGCTTAGAGGAGTTGGAGTGACCAGGGGGGAATGGGGGAGCCGGCATGGGGGTGAGGTGGGGAATAAGGGGTGCAATACATACACACATGCAAACATGACCAATTTTGTATAATTACAACATAAAAATTAAACATAAATACATAAATAAAAGTATTCATCAGCAAAACTAGAAAAAAATTAAAGTGTGCTCTGCTAATTTTTTAGCTCCCTGATCTCGATATACTTGTGGGATCACATTTTGCTATGAATTAAAAAAGATGACCACAGTATTCAATTTGTCTTAAATTTGTCTCATAGAAGCTTCTAGAGATTTCCCATCTCAGTTAGGAGCTGCTTGCTAAAAAGACCTGAAAACAATCACGTTCATACAGTGGGGAAGAGACATCGAGACAGGTATGTCCTGATGGTCTCTTGCACTGTCTAGGTACTCTGTACTGGCAGTGAAGGGTTTTTTCAGGAAGTCATGGTGGACAAAAAGAAAGCCAGGGTAACACAGAGAGGACAGAGGTGTGTGTGTGTGATTATTGGGTCCAGTAGGTCTAAACTGTTATGTGCACCTGGAGGAAACAATTGGATACCCAAACCCTTGTGTTTTTTTTTCCATTGTTTTATATGATTTTCTTGTATTCTATCTCTTGTGTGTCAGAAAGTTCAGCTGAGACAAATGTACTGCTTTTTAGCAATGGACTCTGAGGAGAAATTTCTAATGTCTTGGAGCCTCTTATTTCCATTTCTTGAAATGGAGACTTGGACCTGTCACACAGCATTGCAGCGAGGTAGACCAAGCCTCTAAGACAGGCTTGGCACAAAGAAGTTGCTTAAAAATTTATTTCCTGGGTCAATTTTTATGAGTTTCTATCCCTTATACCAGACATACACATTTCCAAAAACTATCTTGATCCCCAAAGTTTAGATTTCTTGGAAATACTCTTGCAGTTATTTGTTCATTAACTACATGATGCATCATATAAATGATGGATGGATGGATGGATAGTAAATGGATGGATGGGTTGAAAGAGAAATAAAGAAAGAACTAGAGAAAAATGTATCTGTTCATTCATGCATACATGGAGAGAGATACAATGATATAAAGGTGAGAGAGAGAATATGATTTTTTACTCATCCACACTCCTATGCAACATTATCATTTAACGGTAATGAATTACCCCTGAATCCAAAGCCTAAGTAATTTCAAATGATGTTTGGATACTGCTCTGCAGGTCCTGATTATTTATATTTCTTTCTGGTACTGAGTAATAAGCAGCATGATATCCTAGGAAATGGATGATTAAGACAATTTAAACTTCCTCAGATACTATAGCTAAAATAATATTTATAAATTATAAAATAAAATCAAAGTACAGAGAGCATGTATTTTCCTCACTCTAATTGCACATTTCAGTCTACCTAATTATTAGGATTTCAATAAATACCTTCTCTCTTCATTCCCATGCCTCTTCTTCCCTGTTCAATATGCCTGTGGCCTCAGCCTCTTAAAGGCCAGGTACACACTGAGTGTACCGGGGAGAAAGGCCATGGAGGAGAGAGTCTGTAGTGATGGCTATACTGGAGCAATCGCAACATCTCATTCACTGGAGTAGGGGTGCCTGCAAGGCGAGCTGGAGCAGAATCAGCCCAGCATGTGTTATTGACTTGGGAGCAGCGACAACAGTTTACATGATTCATGTTCATTGTTGGAACTGGCTCATTTCTTCCCAGCTGGAGTCCTGGAGAAGTTTCATTCCTGAATTTTTCCAGTACAAAAGTCCATGTTTAACCATTTTAATCAATTTAAAATATTTTGTGCTCCCCTTCTGCAATTATCATTGTGGTAATATATCAGAAAACCAGCCAAGTGGCCAATCCTGTTTTAAGTGTGTTATGGACAAGAATTCCACTAATTCCATTTCTGTGAGGTCAGCAGTATTAGCTGTTTCAGAGAAGGTCGAGATGTATGTCCAGGTGGTTGTCCTTGTCACACCACTGCTAACAGGGAGCTGAGCTGTCACTCCATATTCCTGCTCAGCAACTGTGTGTGCTTCCTCCTATGACCTTCCTCATAGGTCATAGGTCTTCAACAAAGAGGGGTCCTCCAAGAACCAAAGGATTTCATATACCTAGTCGCATTTTTAAATCAATCTCATACAGCTGAGAAAATAAAATTTCCTGGGTCATTATTTATTAAATTTATAGACAACATTTGGAAGTAAATTTCTGCATCTAGCTCCTCTGTTTCATGGATGGTTTTTACAAGAACAGATGATTTACAACCTCTAGTTAAGACTGCAGCCTGTGGTATACCAGGTCTTTGGAGGAGACTGAGAAGTAGGGCTGTCAGAGAGCTCCCCCTGAAGGGAACAGTGAAAATGCTTAGACAGGTGGGATCCTGGAGTCTCCTTCAAGGGCCTCTGGTAAGCAGCAACTGGGGTTGATAAAGAATATTGTGATTAGTGGAGGTGGGAGAGAGGATATCAGCAAACACCTCAGTGAAAGTGGTTGTTGGTCTCTGGCCAATCCCAGTCTGAGGATAATGTAGGTCAGATTTTCATGTAGACCCAAAGAGAGAGTAAGAAGAACCTTGACCACAGATGGGAAGACTACACTGGCCACCAGGATGAACCCACAGACTTGGAGTCAAATCTCCAGCGCCATGGACCCCAATTGATGCAAAGGAGTTGTCCTTCAGGGAAGTTATTTGTTCCACAGGGAAAAGTTCTACTAAGTCTGTTCCCAAGGGCATGACCTTTGCTCATTAGAATGAATAAAAAGAGTCACTGGTTTGGTATCATGGGCATGAACTTGGGCATTTTGGGAGAGATACTTCGAGATTAAATGGAGCTTTCTGTTTAGAGCTACTGGGTGCACCCTATTTCATATAGCAGGTATATGGGAAACACTTGAGGGCTTTGAAGTGTTCCTCTTGTCACTCTAAGAAACAGCAAAGAAACCCAGTGGGCCCATCCTGATCCCAGAATGGGATAAGTGAGTTCTCCAAAGGGAAAGGGTCTGTGTTATATCATTTGACATGAGCCTTGAATCTTGAACAATTCTCGAACATTGGGAAGCATTTATTGGTTCTGAGTTGGATTATGTATGCAGAACTCATTTCTGACTCTTCATAGAAACATCTATGTCTTAAGTACAGAGGCAGGCCACTAAGATGGGAAGTAGGAGTGGAAACAGACAGAGTGGGTCGAATTCAGGGAATGTTCCGATAAGATTTTACCAGTAAGGAGGCTTCTGTCACAGAGGCTATGCTCAGCTCCTGCTCATTCTGAGTCAACAACACCTCTATCTTTCTCTCTAGTCCCACTTCCCACGTACCTTTGCACCATCTCTTCTCATCTTGGAGACCTTTCCTTACAAAATGAATCCTGATCCCTACCTCAGGCACCAAACAGAGCAGCATAGAATAGCCAGAACTACTAAAACTTTAAAACTCTCAAAAATGGGAAACATAGCTGAGAAATATGATAGCTGTGTGTCAAATATGCACACAGACTCAACTTCTTGAATGCCTGGTAGAAATAAACCAAAAGCAGGAGCATTTCTCCTTGACCAGAGATGACGGGGAGCATGGAGTCAGATAAAAGCAGGCTCCTTAGTCTAAAGTGCACATAAAATCCAATTGCACATTGGCTGACCACAGGACAGGACTGGATTCACTTATTGCTAATTAGACTGAATAAAAAGAGACACTGGTAGATGTGACGCATGGGTTTCTGGGTAGTGAAAGCTCCTTGATGGGAGGAAATCAATTGTTTCCATATCTGGTTCTGCATTTTATATCCTGAAATTTGCATGTGGTGAGATCCAAAGATATTTCTGATAGAACTAAACTGGGATTTTTTAATATGTAAAGGGCCAGCTGAAAAGAGAGAGTAGATTTGCCTCACTATTAAAAAATGGATCTTTTCAAAATATAAAGATAGATCTGCCATGTCATCAAGTAACTCCCCTTCTCGATATCTACATGAAGAACACAGAAACACTAAAGGAATATGCACACTTCTTTAGTCACT
>PVHY01002780.1:95780-120027 GCA_004024945.1 Uropsilus gracilis
ATATATATATATATATATATATATATATATATATTTAAGGCATTTATCCAAAAGATTCAGTCTTTATTTAGAAAGTTTTATTCTAAATCAGAAGAGATTGAGCTATCTCAGTTGATGAATTCAAACACTTTACCATCACCCCAGCTACCACCCGCAATGACAGAAGGGATTCTAAAACCCAGGCCCACAGCTATTAAAATGCAAGCTCCATTTTGATTTGCTTTAAACATTTAAGCCAAATCTCATTTTATCCCTGATACATTCTGATTTTCAATCTTCACTCTGGTTGCAGGGCTGAGTGTTAGAGGGATCATGAGTAATGATAAGATTGCAAAGGGAAAAGACCAAGGCCTTGTCAAGAGCCTTGGATTTTTACCTGATGGTGAAGAAGAAGAGGCTTGGTGCAGTCTGAAATCAGAGAGTGACACAATTAGACATGTGGCTTGGGAAAATTATTGGATTTGGTATGAATAAAACTAAGGGTTGGGAAAGTAGAAAAGAGGCTATTGAAGAACAGTAGACAAGAAATCTTGAGGATCTCTATTAAGATAGTGACAGTGGGCTTGGGAAGTGGGACTGTGATATCAAGGACATGGATTCATAGAAAGTAAGAATGTAAGAAGGAGCCTGTTTCCTGGCTTGGGCCACGGGTAGACTGTGATGTCATTTACTGAGCAAAGAAATAGAAAAGGTTGAAATATGAGGGGCTGCTGGGAGGGAGCTAATGAGTTTAGCTTTTATAATGTTACTTGGAAAAATTCGTGGTACATTCAGGAGGACACGTTCAAGGTCATGTTGGGGCTTAGAGTCTTCAAATTGGACAGAGGCTCTAACCTGGATTTGAAAAAAGTAAAGTTTCAGATTCTTAGGTGAAAATCCCACAATGGAGTGAAAGGAAAAACTGTGAAGTCTGGAGCTCTGTTAATAATGGGATTGCTTTCTTTTCTGTAAAATCAAAGCAGAAAAAGAAAATGCAACTACTTTGTAGAGTTTTGCTTTTATCACCTAACAAAGAGCTAAGTAAGAGCTGGGCAGTTCCTAACATTGGTTTAAAGGTTCAATGATGTCAAACCACCATTTTTCAACCTGAAAATTTCAAGATAGATGTTCACATCCATCCCACTCAAAGGCACCATATCCTTTCAAAACTAGAAAGATGAGGGAGTCTCATTAAAAGGATCCTTTCAATCAAGAAATCAGAAACTTCCCCAGCACTAACCCTACTGACTTCTGTCTCTTTACCCAGAAGAGTGATATGTAAACATCCAGAGGCCAAAAACGGAAAAAGTAAGTGCATGAAGTGACACAAGTCTAAGATATGAGATAGGAGGTAGCATGGGATGGGTGTTAGGTTGGTCAAGAAGAGAGTTTTCTGAGTTCAAAACAATACACACAAGTGTTAGTGATGAGGGAAATTTTGGAAAATCTATACAGGGATGTTTCATGCAAATGCTCAACATTTTGAGCCAATAGATTGTTAAATCCCTTTATTTTTTGGTATTTAGAGAAGATGGGGGAGGGAAGGAGCACCTACTGGAGGAGCTTTATCATTATGTCACTATTACATGGCACTAAACCAACTAAGTAACAAGTAGGATGTCACTGAATTGAAGCCAAAGTTGCTTGATGAGGTTGCCTGTGTTTTCACCCAGGTCTCCACTCATGAATGAAGTAATCTTCCAGTCACTTTGCCTCTTCATAGCAGTTTCTCCATCCATAAAATAGAAGGGAAAATATTACAAAGAGTGATCCTGTTAGCTGATTTTATTATATCATGCTCTCTGAAAGTCTTCAAGCTGGCCATCATGTTTACTTATGATAAGAGAAAATTATGTTTAAAGAAATAATCAATTAATATTCTAAACCTGTGCCTTCTAAAAATCATGTTTCCACAATTTCCAAGTAAAACTGAATGCTTAAAGTCACTCTAGAATTAAATAACAGGAACAACTACATAAAAATAAAAGCAAAGGAAATTTGGTGAGAACATGATTCTGCTTCCAAGAACTTCTTGGAAGTCGTCAAGGTGCAGGCATGAGAATGTAACAAACCCACACCTTAGTGTCACTTTGCCACCTTTGTCCAAATCTGTGCTCCCTCTCTCAAGTCAGTTGGGCTACCCTCCAGACCCAGGAAACACCCTGGGCTCTCTCTTTGTGCCTTTTGAGTGTAGATCTTTGAGACATTCTGGACATTCTGCTCTTCCCCAAGATGCTCCTTAAGAGTACTCCTGCTCACCTCTTGTTAGCTCCTGCTTTGGTGGTGATATCTCTTAGAAAACATTCCTGGTACCTCCAATCTGAGCTAATTACTTACTTATCCTCATCACACTTGAGCTGAAAATAGTTGGGCTACAGGGCCGGGGTGGGGTGGGGTTGGTGGTGGTGGTGGTGGTGGTGGTTATAGGTTTCCAAAGGATAGTAGTCAGTAGAAGACATCACTGAGTTTTTCACCCACACACACAATTACAAGCCCACTCAGGCTTGGGGAAAAACAACAGGGTTTGCTTAGCAAACAGAAGACTGGGAAAACCAAGAACTTCTTAGCAAATAGTGTCCGGAAGTCCCAAAGACTGCTCAAGCAAGAAGGCACTATCAGGTCAGAAAGGGAGTTCAGACGGCCAGGGGCTGGCCAGGGTCCAACTCACAGTAGGTGGCAGTGCACATGAGTGCAGTCTCTGAGATGACACAGAAGCACCCCAGCCACAGTTTGAAGGTCAGGGTGGAGAGCAGTGGATGCTGGACCAGATGGCCACAGAGACAGCTCTCAGAGGTGACATGGACACACATCAGTCACTCATCAACAGTGCTGGGCAGCATTGGCCTGGAATGTCAGTCCCCCAGTCACTAGTGTCACAGCTTCTGCTGAGTGGCTGGCCCACACCAACAATAGGCAGCTCATCGAGTCAGACCTGAGGCCTAGTGCTCCTTCCAGGTGAAGGCAGAGGCAGGCACGAGGCAACAGTGGCTCCAGCCTTGGCAAAGCTCGTTGACCTCTCTGTGAAGCTTTTTGGCTTTTCTTCTCCCTTCAGAGTTGGGCGACTGGATGCCTTCTTTCCTTGGAGATCAGGAACAGCATTCTTCTCAAACCAAGAATGTCTGAGCCAGTCCAGGAGAGTCTAAGCACGAGAGTCTGAGCTGGTATGGAGAAACCAGGAGTGCTGAAGTCCAAGATGAGAGACCCAAGCTGGCACCTTTCCTGCACATCTCCTCTTTCAGGTCTCCCCACCACCTACAATTCTGATTGGATCATTTATTCTTTAGTTCACAGCTCGCATCTGACCTGTCCATCCCACACAGGCACCAAGGCCACCAACCTTTCTGCTTCCTGCAACTGGAAGGAGCCACAGGGTTGAAGTGGACTCTAGGGGGTGCCAGGGGCTGCCTGACCTGGGGCGGGTGGTAAAGAAACAATTGCCATTGGCCATGACTGCTGGCTTCTGCCAGCAGCCTGAGCCCCAATTTAGCAACAGTGGCAGCTGCACTGATACAGGGGGACAGAGAGCTGCTGATGCTGAGGTTGGTGCTGCTTTTAAAAGGGACTGGTTTGTTGAGATCCGCACAAGTTCACAGGGCACCTGGAACAGGACCACTTTCTTAAACAGCCATGATCTGTCCTCTTGTGGAACCCCATTAACTCTTGCAAGCAACCTGTTTCTGCCCCCTTCCTCAGGAATCTATCCTGTTTTAACCTCAGGGGGCTTTGTATCTTGTTGCTCCTGTGCGCTCTCCCCCACCACCACCCTTTTTTCTTGCCCTTCTGTGTTGCTGCCTCTCCTAAATGCTGATCTCCTTACAGCTGGGAGATGGGGGTAGCATCTCCATCCTACTGGGGCCCCCACACTCAGTAATGTGCCCCACAGGAGCAGTTGGGGCCCTTGCCTTGGGGCCTGAGTCACCATCCTTTTAACAGTGGCATCAGGGGGACACATCACCTTCATTTTCTAAGCCAGGCTAAATAGATGAAGAGAGGAGGCTAAGAAGCAAGCATGCTGAGCACTGCATCTCATCAAACAAATCACCTTGGTCAGATGTTGCTATCTCTTCTATGGGGTCTGAATCAGTATCTTGGTTCCTTCCATCCATGAAATCCTGACCATCTTCAGAGTGTCAAGAAGATAATGTTCCACAAAACATCTCCAGCTTCCATCTACACTATCATGGCATCCTCTGGAAAGGTCTGGCATGTGCACACCTGCTTCTGTACCCAGAGGCTTCTGCCTAGAGTTGCTTCTGCTCACACTACCCATCAGTCAAGACTTAAATCCTGCCAGCTCCTCCACTATGACTTCCCCTAAGAACATTGGACACTCGTCTGGACTGCCACTGCTCTCCATTACCTGGATCAGACACCTATGACATGGTGCCACCCATCCCCACAGCCCCAGACCCTGCTTACCTGGGTCATGCCAGGGCCCACAACTCCCAGAAGGTACTTGCAGATGTTTGCCTTGCAAGTAAGAGTAGTGACTGAGCAGAGACAGACTGTGCATGAGTCTGAGGTACTATCATTTTGGAAACAATTTTGAAAAACAATTCATTTAAAATATTTCCAATTTATCTCCTTATCACAAATGTTTTGCAATTAGACACCCTGAGCTGAAATTATTGCATGCACAATTGAAAGAACTGTTTACAGTATAATTTGTTTTGCAGATTTGAATTTTAATTATTTTTAAAGAGTGATTTCAATTCTCCGACTGTTCCCACTGCCAGAGTATTTTTTTTTTTAAGTTTCTGCATGTTCATTTCATGGATGATACATTTTATGGAGTGGAAATTCTGCAAGATTTTTATTCCAAGATAGATGCGGGTCCTGTGTGGGTGGATAATGACTGTGTTTGGACATGATGCTGATAATCCAGGGAGGGGAAACAATGGGTGTAGACAAAAGGAACACACACAAGACAAAGTGCTCTGAAAAGAAGGGAGTCTGAGCATGTTCCTTACCAGTGAGAAGTCCAGTTTGCACTGCTCTCTCCATCACTGGGCAGCCACAAAGAGTGACAGAGAGAGGGATTCTCCTGACTCTGTTTTGTGTAAATACAAAACTGTACACTAATTAAAAGGGTAGACTTGCTAAATACCAGGACAGTGTTTGTCTCTCAAGCTTCTTTGTACGGTATTCATAACACAATTCTATAACCAATGGCATCCATAATCATTCTCTAATACAGATGGCAGTGTTGATGAGCCTGTCGGGGCAAGTGACACCTGCTGGGCACACATGATAGGCTGTTGCTTTGACAGCAGAGTTGCCATCCTGAGTCTCTATTAAACCACTGCATCCATTCCAGGTGATGACAGTGAGAGATAGCAACCAGATCTTTTGGCTGAACTCCAGGTCCCCCAAACCCAGGTCAGATTGTTGAGCAAAAAATGCCACATTAAATGTAACAGAGTGAGGAGTAAGAGTGTTGAATACTTTCACTTCCCAGGTCTACTCTATAGCAAATTTTCCTTCTTTCTTACTCTTGTGATTATGCCTTCATATATCTGCAAGACCTCACATCCTTAACTCCTTTGTGGGCACAGATTTTTAACAGAAAATATTTCAAGTTTTGGTAAAATTCCCAGTGTCGCAAAGTTACCTGTAAACATTTGCTATTTTTACCATTCATCATCCCAAGGTTATTTTTGTGGCTTTAAATGTATAAAATTTCATATCTTTAAATGACTGGAAATGATCAACTCAAATTTTTGAAGAAACATCGTCTCCTGCCTCCTTTAGTCTGTCATTGTCCATTAAAAAGTGTCAATTACCTCCACTGGCAGGATAAAAGGTTTGAAAATTCCCAGATACCACTATTCAGCCACCTGCCCCTGAGGAGTGAATAGCCATTTTCATTTCCCTCTTTTCATTTAAAAAAATAGTGGGAAAAAAATTCTTGTTGCCAGTAGATACATTTTCCAAGACCTCATTAAGCCAGATAATAGAATCAGTGTTTAAATGATTAAGGAGGCATATAAGCATTCACAAAAAAGAAAATCTAGTTAACATGATGGTCTAGAAATCAAGACAAAATATTTAGCAAAGTAATTTCAATAGACTTACGTCAGTGTGGGGCAGTTTTATTATGACTTTCTCATGCAATGACTCAACATTTAGGTGGATTTTTAGAATTGTGAGTCTTCAAGAAGTTAGCCTGCCTATGGTTATGTACTGGAGTAAAACGACTTTATATATATTCCACTCATTTTTTGCTTTTCAAAACTCTGTGCTGTTTCAGAAGCTAGAAAACTAGTCATGCTTGCTGGTGAAAGTTAATTTTATCCCAGTAAAGTATGTCATGTTAGAGCTTGCCAGCCAGCATGAGGCGCAAGGTGGTCCAGGCACAAGGTGGTGCAGAAAGTGCATAGCAGAAACCCCTCTGTGTTTTGTGCTTGACTCATCTTCAGGGATCTGCCCAGGGCCTTCTAAACTCTTCCCCATTTCAGTATGCCTGAAAAACTACACATGGAGCAAAAAGTTTGATAAAAATATATTTAAAACAAGCAAGAAAAAATAGTTTTGGTCTTAAGGATAAGTTTTATCATTCTAAACAAGTACAGTTAAATTATAATATATAATGATTTCAAGTATCAACTTATAAAAGATGTGATCAATCAGAAAACAAAGAACAAGAGGACTCTTATTTTTTTTCAGAAAAATGTATTTGCAATGCAAATGTTCATATAAAAAGCATAAATTTTAAAAAGTTCATAGATGTGTGTTTTCAGAAGTGCTATGGGTTTTGCCATTCATTGCAATTACATTCCAAAATGTTCTGCTGGGTGAGTGGTCCGCATTTTCATCACACTGAGGTCACTCTCATCACCACTTCCCCCGAGCTGCTATCTTCTGACAAGTCTTCATGTGTCCTCATCCTGTTGAACAGATGTAATAGCATGTAGCCGCATTGAAAGCGCGGGGAGGTTAGCTGTGTAGGGTGAACCAAGTTCCTATTCCGTAGTGCTGTCAGCGGCAACCACAAAGTCCTACTTGTGGAAGACTCTCCCCGGCTACTTTCTTCGATGTCAGTGGCTTTGTCATAATTTAACACATCCCAGTGTAAGTTAACAGCTCGCCAGCGTTTAAAGACTCTGTACACAGCAGCTCCTTCATGGACAATGAGACCTACAATTCAAGGGGGGAAAACAGTAGGATGTTGGGAATGTTATTTTGTAGAAAGCAAGGGATGAAGGAAATAACTGATACTCTGCTCCTTACCATCATAAAAAATATAGTATTCTAAAATATTATCTTTGGTGGAAATCTGTTGCTCATATCACATAGAAAGAGTCAACATTCAAAGAATAAGCAGATAAGAACAAACAGAGAGTAAAGTTATCATGGATATAGTCACAGATGTAACGTCCTTGCTCCACCCTGGCTCACAAAATCAAGGTTTGCCTCTTACATTGCTTTAGGAGAATAACTAGGTTCATTTATTCACTCAACACATATTTCCTGGGTGTCCACTGTGAACCAAGCTTTATGTTAGGGATTTGGTAACTTATTTTGGGAAAGAGAACTATCAAAGTGACTTACAGTCACCGCCACCTCCCCATTTCCTAAAGCCACGCATGACACATTCCTAGGTGGCATCAGAGTCTTTGATCATGGCCACTCATTGTAAACAGGGTGACTCCACATTTCAGAGACAATCACACAGGAAAATATAGAAAGCAGTATACAAGGAGCTCAGGGACTGAAACTGACCACCAAGTGCCATCTTTCAGCTTCCATCCCCCACCCTTTCCTCTCCAGTTGCCACCACATCCAGCACTGCCACACAGTTCTAGTTAGTGTGTCTGAAATTTTGCCTTTGTTACCCCCCCTAATCCCACTCCTTCCCCTCAACATACACAAAGGAGCCCTGGGGAGGTCCCTACAGTGAGGGGGAACTTTTTTCTTTCAGGACAAATCCCATCAAAACTCCTTGAGAAGATATTGAGGCTTTTTCAGATGGGATGTCACAGGTCCTTTGACATAACCACATTTTAGTGTTAAATCTGAAAATGAGCAAGATCTTTCCTCCCAGTCTTTAGACCCTTGAGTATAGGCCCAGAGAAACTCACAAATGTGAACAAGGAAGCATATTCCAAAAACGCTGATGGTATATTTGTTTCTAATTGAGAAAAAATGCAAATAATCTCGATGGTTATTTGCCCTGAGAATAATGGGTCTTCAAGACTACAGGAAGGAGATAGAGCACAGCACTGGTGTGGACCACTGACAAGATGAGAAATCTAAGTCATAAGGGCAAAAAAAGAAAGGTTCATAAATGATCAGGATAAAGAAATCTGACACATTCTTATGGGCAGAGATATATATGGTAAAAATATGAAAACATGTTGAAATAATAATTATGACATTTAAAGTAGCAGGGAGGGAAGGAAAGAGATGATCTCAGAAGGCTTCCAGGGGCTTTCCACAGTCTAAGATTGAGCTTGTTCTTGAAGAGGAGAGATGGGAATAAAAATATCTAACATATTATTGTGTGTAATTTTTGTGTGCCTGAATAATTCAGAATTTCAAAATGTACAGAGAACCCACTATGAAAAAGATAGATTGAGGAACAGACAAGAAAGGAGGGAAGAGAGATGACACAGGTAAAGTAGCAGGTGGCAGGAAGGCCACAGAGGGACACAGTAAGAAGCATGCTAGAGGAAATGTCAATAGGAACTGTAATGCCAGAAGAAAGAGAGCTCTACCACCTAAAACTGGAGGATTAGATGACTGAATGGACAGTCAAAACCTCCCCACCAGTGCCAGGAATTAGGGTTTTGAACATGCTTTGTTGTGAGATTATTTCATTTTTCTTTCAGTTAAAGCACTGTCACACAGGTGATGTAGACTAAAAAATCATACCTACCTAAGAGCAGAATTTAAGTTTCACATTGTTCCTTTTCTAGGAGATTAAACCTCTCTCACATATACAAGAGCATCTCAAATATTTTATCACAGTTCACTAAAAGATGCATGGAGTCTAATGAATAAAAATGTTGTATGGTCTGAGGTAGGGGACCCCGCTGCCTGCCAGGGAGGTGGGGAATGGCTGGGGGCACCCCCCGGCCACCGTACCACAAAGTGGTTGGGGGAAGCGGGGGTAACCTTGCCCACACGCCCAGTTCAGCCATGTTGCCAGGCACTGAGCCCCCCAACCCTGCAGGACGCGCGAGCTGGTGGGGTAGGGGGGGTGATTGGTGGAAGGTAGTGGGTGGTAGGTCATTCCTTCTGTTCTCCAAATCCAGTCAACCCTCACCAGAAGTAGCTAAGTCAGTAATTTAACAGCAGTTGCACATGAATACAGAGTGAAAAACAAAGAAGTGTTCTGGAACAACATGTCAGATCCATGAGACACAGGACTATAAGACTGATTATAGAGACAAACTACCTCAGAATACAACTACTGTGATCTACAATGATGGGAAGGGTATTTCCCATTCAGAGATGCCTTCGGCATGATCAGAGGACCCTCCCACTTCAGGGGGTGAGGAAAGCCACAGAGATGGGCAGTGGTCTCATGATGAACCAGACCAAGCATCTGCCAGGGTCTATCTCAATCAAAAAAATTAGTGGAAAAACTTTGACTGGGAGAAACGCTCCCAATGCCAGCAATCAGAACTACAAAACAAAGAAGGAACAAAATATGACAGAAGATGGGCCGGAGCAGCCGACTGCAAAGAAGGAGGAGGCACTGAAAGAACATAATCATGTGTGAACTGTGGCCAGCAGCAAAAAGACACTTGGAAAACTAAGCACAGGCCACTGTGTCCCAGGAAACCATCTCCACGCCAGACAAAAGGACATTGCTACAGAAAAGAAGAGAAAGAACCCAAGGGACTAAAAATAAATCAATAAATGGCAGGGAAAGAAGAGAACACCCAAAAGGCAAATGTAAACAAAACTTATTCAATAAATATATATATATATAATTTTAAAAAATGTTGTACATTCAATAATCATACACTAAAAAGGAAGCGTAAACTTTATTTTAACATAACCACTCCAAACAGTCATTTTGGTCAGTTTTTCCTAAGGAATGATTGGAGTTGACCAAATGACTGGATGTTTTCAGGAAACAGCCGGAATTTAATTGAAGATTCTATTATTAGTTTCTGAAATCCCCATGGTTGATGATTTACCTCTCCTGCTTCTATTTTCCCTCTTTAAAATGCAACTGGAATACCTAATCTATAGGATAGCTCGTGACAGGACAGAATAAAGGATAGGATGAAGATAAATTGGTATTTACCAATGATAAAGCACTCAGATTCCCTCAGAGATGGTAGCTAAATAAACACAAGACATTATTATTAATTAAAAAATCAATAGTGGATCTACATGGAAAGGACCATCCATTCACACTAATCCCAAAGCCATTACAACCTGAGACAGACACATCCTGGGCCAGTGCAGAGAAAAGCAGATGGTTTCTCTGAGAGAAACCAAGCATCTCACAGGAACCAATTCTTTTTTGTATTGATTTCCTTTGAAAGGCCAGAAATCAGATCACTTACTACAGCTTAAAGCCACTTTCTGGAAATGTATGCCTGGCAGCTCTTTTCTAAATACATAAATCCAACTAATGTGTGAACTCAACCCCACAGGTCTTTATAGTGCATTTTGAGCTGAATTTAAATTAAAAAGAGAGCTCCACAAAGTTTTCATGCAGACCCAGTCCTCTTAAATATTCAGCTACATGAGCAGTCCCAGCTTCTCAAATGCATTTCAACTTCTGGTGCTCAGATTTTGTGGCCTACCCCATGAGTTTTCAGAACTGCTCCTTTCTAGATGCTGAAAATTTACTAAAATAAGAGAAACCCTTTAGGTTATCCTTTGTTATGTGCATTTCCCCCCTTTCTTCCTTAAATTTTCTGGAGTTAGAGCAAACTCCTTTTGGACTTATGGTTGAGACAACATGACAATAATCACAGAAACCCTGGGCGAAGACTCTATCCCCTGTAGCTCACGAGTTGGACATTTGCCTTTGAATGTCCCACCGCCTTCCTTTCTCATGGGTGATGAATCCCTCAGAGTGAGTTCACTTTCTCCAGGAGGAAGGTTCCCTGTCAAGCCGCAGCACAGGCTAAGTCTCCAGAGGATGTGTCTGCTTGACACTTCAGGATTGTGAGAACAGATTTGCATTTATCTTTCCATCACAGTCACTAAACTTGAAGGAAGACTGATCATTTCTATAGAATGTAAATATTAGCTATTTAGAATACCCACCGCACTGTTGATGGGATGATTGTAAATAAGGTGATTCATGAGTATTTAAAGTTCTGAAAGTGTGTATGTATGTGTATGTGTATGTGTGACAGAGAGAGAGCAGAGAAGAATGTATGACATGTGGTTGTCATGCACATGGCTTGTATTTCTTTCTAGTAAACATTTAACTTGAGTCTCCCTTTATTCACGTGCAAAGGAAAATTTCTGCTAGGGAACAATTTTCAAAAACAAAAGAAGTTTAAATAGTTACTGGTTTGACTGAGATAAAAGTATAGTGTTTATATATGTAAAACATATCCCAAATTTTAAAGTGGTACATTAGTTGAAATTCTTATGTCATACTAGAAATTGGGTTAATCATCCGAAGAAATGATGGGAAGACAATGAATATACACATAGTCATGTGTGTACTATGCACACATGCCACACACTCACCACCATACCACACACATACCACACACAAAATATACAGCAGATATACATACCACATTCCCCACACATATCACATACATACCACACTCATATTATGTCACTTATCCATACTCATTTCAAAATAGACAAATGGTGTTTGTAATTAAGAGAGACATGCAAAATTTACGATCAAATACAAGGAAATTTTCATATTAGTTACCAAAGGAACTAGCAAAATGGCTTCATTTCCTTTGTTACCAGTCTCCACTTTTGTTCAAATAGGTTAGTCTTTTATTTTGCATAACTTAAAAACTGAATGTTTACCAAGCACTGTGCTAAGGACTTTACACACAGCTTTCATTTTATTTTGACAGTGAGTGCAAATAAATACTATTATTGAACAATTTCACTGAAGTTGATTGAAGAAATTGAGATCCTAAAGGGGATTCCTTTATGATCATGCACTAAATTTTGCTAATCTGTCTTCTTAGCAAATCTAAGATGAAACCATAGAACAGAATTTCCTGAAGCAATCACTCTAAAACAGAAAATCATCCCATGTATTGTTCTTTGAAATATCAGCGCAGTCTATGAAGATACAAAAGACAAACTGAGACATGCCTTCCAACACTCAGAGAAAAAAGGGTTTAGGGATCAGAACCTGTATCTCCTAACAGTAGTTAGGCCCAGGGGAAAATACCTGTCTGTCTGTCTGTCTATCATGTATTTTTCAGTTGACACTTGAGCAACTCAGTTGAATTGCAGGGGTCACTTGTACATGGATTTTCTTGTAAACAGATTATGTAAACTCGGGGCACTGACAAACACAATGCAGTACTGGAAATGTGCTTTCTCTTCCTTGCAATTTTCTTAAGAACATGTTCTTTTCTCTAGCTTACATTGTTGTAAGAATACAGTCTATAGTACATGTAACACACAAAATATGTGTTAATTACCAACCAGCAGGGCTTGTAATCAACAGCAGGCTATCAGTAGTTAAATTTTGGGGAAGTCCAATTTATACATGAATTATCAACTGTGCAGGGATCTGGGACCCTAATCCTTATGTTGTTCAAGAATCAATTGTAGAAACTGGGGAGAGATTTGGCAGAAGTAGAGGAGCTAAATATTCTTTGTAAGGATTTTGTTTGTAGCCCCAATACATTGCAGGAAACATCCAAGCTGACTTGTTGGCTTGGTTATCAAATGGATCAAAAAATCATGAACACAGGTAGTTATAATCAAACAGGTAGTTTAATCCAGTGGATTAAACTAAGAGACTAAAGCTAAGAGATAGATATGGATTCCTCAGAATTTTAAAGCACTACAAGCAGTGGGAGGTGCTGTCTTTTTATCTGATCACTTTCTTTTCTAAGAAATCAATCCAACAATCAATTATTTAGTGATTTTTTTTGGTCCTTAGTAGGCAAGAGACCTCTCGAGTTTTTGATTGTCAGCCCTGGAGCATAAACCTACCTCTGGCATATTCACAGAACAGCCCTAAAATGCTGCAAACTTTGCTGCACATTACAAAGTGCCTGATGTGTTAAAAAAAATGTAAAGGATTAAAATAATTTACTGTAAAGAATTGTTACATTATCAAGGTTTCTACACAAAAGCACTTGCGAAAAAAAGAAGCTGTGTATATGATTAATAGAAATAGTTACAATAAAAAAATTGAAGAAATAAGCCTGGTACTTTTATAGAAAATAAAAACACTGGTGAGTTCCAAAACCAGTAGCACAGATTAGAAACAACTTAACTTCAATCGAATGCAACTCGAATTCTTCATTTCAATTCATGGGTGGATGAAACACCTTGTAGCAAAGTATGATGTCATATATCACAGGAATGGTAAGTGACAGGCACAGTCATTGAATTTCAAAATCAGAAAACACTAAGTCAGATTGAATCTAACCCATTCACTTTGGGGGTTGAGGACTTTGAGGCTCTGGAGACTGTCATGATTTGGTGTAAAGTTCACTGCTAGTGCCTCAGCATAGACTCTGATGGTGTTAGTCAGAACTCAGCCCTCACGAACCTCACCAGAATACGTTTGGCCCGCAGAATAGTATGTAAAAAGTTAGGTCAGCTGAACCGAAATCCCTTTTGTATAACACCCAAGGCAAGGCTGGTGATTCTAATCTGGTCTTCATCCCACAGAGCAGTATTTGAAGAGATGGGAGAATTCCAGTAACCCTCACAATTTGTAAAAATAAATCCTGCAAACACTGATGAAACAGTGTTTGCTTTAAAAATGAAAAAATTCTATCTATGTCCATTTTCTGTATTACAGCTTTTAGGATTAAGAAACCACTTGGGTGATTTGCTTTGTTTCTCATTCTCTAGCATATGCCTCTAAAGTCAGTTTCTAGGAGACTATTAGTGAACTCTTACCAGTGGCAAGTAGAAATAAACAAAAATGCTTTTTCCTTTTTTCTTCAATGGATAAAAGCCTGGCTACTGCAAACTCATGTTTTAATTGATCTACGACCAATATATTGCGTAAACCATATGTGTTTTTTTGCTGTTCTACTTTTGAAGGTGATAATATTTGATTTTTTAAAATTTAAAATTTTTAAATTTTTCAAAATTTTAAAATTCTAAAATTTTCAAAATTTTTAAAGATCAAAATAAAAATTTCTAATTAAAACCTGTATATCTTTCTGATGTATGGAAGGTGATTTCATTATTGTTAGCTTTGTTTTGCATTTCTCTCAAGTCATACAAGGAGAGGGTAAAAATTCCAAAAGGAAGCTGCTATCTAAGCATAAATAAAGTTTCTGACTCTTCAATAGCATTCATATAACCTCAGTAAGAATTCTTAATTGAAAATAGTAATAGAATTTTTAACCTGAATACAAAAATGCTCAGACCTGAGTTCTCTTTAATATTCTATCCAATGGTCCAAGCACCCAAATTCAAGGTTGAAATGCAATTCTTTATATGTCATTATTATTAAATTCTTATTTTCACTCAGAAGAATGGAAGTGAGATGGCTTTGTGTTTGCTTAAAAGTATATGTCATTTTACATACTTTTTCTAGTGTATGCTTTATAGTCTATTAATTTAGAACAGATGAATAAAGACCATAAGACAAATATATTACTTAGAGCATTGAGTTGATATAATATCAGCTCCCCATATGTATTAAGTATGTATTCCAGTTCATACCTTGCATGCTTGAGACAACAACTTGAGAAATTATTTTGCTCTATTGCAGAGACATTTTGTAAAGTAGTTATCCTAGTTCAGCATATTATTTTGTTGTTTTACCAAATGACAGCGAATTAACTGAGTCACATATATATTCTTGCATAGACTCCGGAAGGGGCAAGATATCGTTTCCAATCTTGGGTCCCTCTCCAAATATGCCCGACCTCAGGGAAACTGTTTAATTATTCTGGGGGCCTTGGCTTCCTCACCGCTAAGATGAGAATGAGAACAGTACCTGTATTTCACAGGGCTGTTGTGAGTATTAAGCGTGAAAATTGAGGCAAAGTGTTTAGAAGTTTGCCTGGATCAAACAACATGAATTTAAATATCTTCTCTGTAAACTTATATCTATATCAGGAGATGTTTCTTATAACCTAGTGTCCCTTGTATTTGAAAGCAGTTGCAAGCATAATGTGGCTTCATTTTTATGCTCTCTGTGGTCCTCTGCAGCACAGAGTTCCTCTCCTGCCCCCTCAGTGTACATGCACCGCCAAGACATGTCATTTAGAAGCGTGACCACATTTACATTCTCTCCAGTGAGAAAGTTCTCCCCTGAAAAACAGTATGAAGTCAGGAACTCCCTGACAGAGTCCATGCCCATCCTGAACAATCTCCAGGTTGTCAGACTAATGGATCCGTCTTCCATAAAGAGATCGTGCTTTCCATTCCAAAAAATTTCTAGTTGGCTCTGGCTCTCTCTTCCCAAGGAACACTTGCCCTTCCCAAGTTGAGTTGGCCTCGTCAACCACTCATGTCAGAGTAGCCCAAAGAGACCCTCAGGTCTTCCTAAACTGCTGCAGCTGTTTCCAGGTCACAATTGCTTAAAGTTCCTACAAATGCTCTCCTAGAAAACAAGGAGGTCTGCAAAAGGAATTCTCACAAAACATGTGTGCATGTGTACAAAGGGTGAATTCACGTGAGCTATCTCCTCCTGACCAGCTGCTCCCCATAGACATGGGCGGTTTGCTCATGGGTATCTTCAGGCCCCCGACCCCCATCAATGACTTTAGGTCCACATGACAGACTCAACAAAGACCTGATATCCCTGTCTGCTCCTTCTCTTAGCCTGGGCCTTTCCCTTCCAGAAACCATGACAACTGCAAATTCTACCAGCCCTTTTGACCTCTACCTCCAGAGTCTCATTCACTCACTTTCCTCACTTCTTACACCTCCAAAATACTTTGAGTCCCTGCACAGCTCAATCTTCCCCCAATCTGCTAGTTTCTTCTTGCTCTTAACTTCTTCTCTAAGCAGCTGAGAGTGCACAACCATCCCAGGGTCTCTCTCCCTTGACCTGAAGCAAAAGGCAAGTAGGACCTCCCAGCAACTTTCCCTACCAAAACTTCCTCTTATCTGGTCTCACCCTTTTAACCTCCCTGTACCTATTCCTCATCCTTCTTGGGCAGAAACAAGTAACCACAAACATACACAGCCAGGTAGCTCAGTGCCACCCTTTCTCCAGCCTCAGGAGGGCATTGAATCATGCTCAGAGATTCTTAACCCATCTTGGCTGACTTTCCTGGAAGCCTTCAGCAGTTTGCAGTCAATTTTAATACTCTCCTTAGATTCTCTTTAGCACAGGTGCCTTCTCCATCTCAGCAGATGATCATATTCAACTGAGAATGCAAAAGACCTTTTGCAAAGAGGACTGCAAGACATTCTCCAGAGCAGTCCAAGAAGTCCCTGGCAGTGCCTGTCAATTCAGTGGCAGAGGAATGTGGATTTTTTTCTCTGGGTCCACCTTTGCGGTCCCAGGAGGTGTTTAGTAACCCCACCCCTTGTATCTTCATTTTCTTCTCACTTCTTTTGGGTCATCTCAACCTTCGCCTGTAACTAACACTGCCATTAACAAGAAATCAGGAATGCCACTTCCAATTCACTCTCACCCCAGTTAATCTTCAGGAGGAGGAAGAACATACATAATACAAACTCCGTCATAGAACAGGTTAGGGGCCAAGTAAAATCCAGCCCACAAGCCTGAGATGGACACAAGAGATGGACTATTGAGAGAACCAGTACAGGAGAGACTGGAAAAACAACTATCGAAACAAGATGTCATGAAGCACACCTATGAGCTCACCAGGTCTGAAAGAGCCAAGACCTCATTTTAGAGATGCCTTCTAGGACAGCAAGGTACCCTTCCCCACCCCATAAGAGAGGAGAGGAAGGTCCAAGACTAGGGGCATCGTTGCTAACTGAGGCTGAGGAGATGATCTACAACGACTATTCACAGATACCTGTATCCACAGAGAAACTTCTTCACCGACACTGGCTGGGGGTGAGACCCCTAAGCCTGACACCAGAATAGTAAGGTAATAATATATCAGGACAACAGAGAAGGTATTGGAGATGACAGCCTCAAACGAGAAAACATGGACAAACCACAAGTAAATATTGACTGGCTGCCCAACGTAAGGTTAACACTGAAAACCTACCATCATGGTTTGCCTGTTTGCAAGAACACAGCTCCTCACCCAGTGAAAGGACATTGCCACAGGAAATCCAGAGACTAATGGACTTAACACAGACTAGCAAACCACAAAGAGAGGGATTAGAGTGGATGGAGGGGGCACCAGAGGGAGGAGGAGGTACCCCAAAAACCATTTAGTGAAGCTGTGATTTAAAGAATAAAAATAAATAAAATATAAAAACAAAAACAAGAAAACAGGATTTTCTACACTCCCTTCTAGAGTCTGTCTTCATTTAACTGTGTCTTTTTGCAGCTAAGGCTTACTAACTTACATTCTGAGCTCCCTCTGCCTCACCCAGGCACTATCAGCCTGGGTACTGTTAACACTAGTGAATTTGTTTTGAATTATTTTACCTACTCTCCTGACATGATGTCCATCACTTGTTTCTTTCCCCAGAAGTTGCTCCATCCTCAACTTAGCTGGTCCCTGTGTTCTCATTGCAATCATGTTTCTCTTTGTGCCCAGGTTCCATGTTTCCTTGTGTTTCTGAAACTGTTGTTCATTTCACCCTATTCACCCTTCCCTTGCAGACTCTGGTCTCAGCTATCACATGGAAATCCACAGCTCAAAGATCTACACTGATATCAGGCTCCCAAATCCAGCTACTGAACAATCATGTCCACTAGGAATGCCCAGAAATTCCACATAAAGAAAATGTCCCAAAGAAATTTACCATCTTCTTTCCTGTCAAGCAATCAGACTCTGTGAATCATACCTGATAGTCTGCTCTCTGACCATCCCACCTCTGCACCTGCTACATCAAATAGATCACCTTAACCAGTGATAGACCTCTTTAATTCTATCAGTTCTGATGCAGGCCCAAGCACAAGCATGAATCATTACAATACCCTTCTTCCCTTCCCCAGTGTGGTCCTCTTGCCCCTGCCCCCTCCCCACCCTCTTGCAGCTCTCTGTTTCTTCAATATCAAGCTGACCAAATCACAAGCAACAGACCATTCATGGACAGTGGAAGGTGCAAGACTTTCACAACAGGGTGCACCTCCCCAGTTTCATCTATGGAAGCCCTCAAGATGATCACTGCTACTCTCTAATAAACATCCTTTATTCCTACCACACCAAACCTCATATAATTTCTTAAAAGCATATTTTTACATGTTGACAGGTCTAGGCAAATGCCTCCCTGGCCTCCTTTAAAATTTAACTCAAGATTTCTTCCCCCTGATAGATTCTGCTGACTCCAAGTATAACAAAGCTTCCCCCATCTGCTCTCACATATATTTCTTTCCTGGCACTTTCCATGTTGTAGTTTCATTGCTTAATTCCCTGACTATCTCTTTCCAGCAGCTGGAGAGCAGGGTTCATGCTATATGTCAGGGCTTGACAAACCTTTTCTATTAAGGGGCGGACAGTAAATATTTTAAGCTATGCAAACATGTTCTTCCATTGATATAGTTGTTACCACTTATCAGCAACACATAAACTGAATAGGTGGCTGTGTTCCAATAAAGGTTTATGAGCGCTAAAAGTTATATTTAATATATTAACGTACTGTAACATTTCCTGATCTCTGTGTCTCCCTGTGTTTCTGGGGATCCCATGCCTGCTCTGACAGCCAAGAGAGCAAAGTCATCTTTGCACAGCTCCTCTCCTGTAGGTCATGTGAGACACTGCTACTTGAAAGTAAAGTGACACTGTTCACACTCAGTGATGTCCAAGGAGCCATATAAAGATGATTTAACATTGGGCACCCAGTCTCTGCTTCTCTGCAGGACAGTCCTTCAAAACAAAGAGTTTGAATTCTCCACTTCCTTACTCAGGCATCAACATATCTTTAGCTCAGAACAACCAGAATTAGAAGACCACCCCCATCCATATTCTCAATGTCAATGATGCACTGTTTCTCCTTATATAAGTTCACTTCGAACTTACAATCACTGGAACAGTTCTGGCAGAGAAAAATATCTCAAACTGCTTCCTAGGTTTAAATCCTCTCTTTGATCACCCTTTATCATTGAGACTTTATTTTCAGTTAATCGAAAAAATTTTGACTATTTTCACAAAATAATATTCCTCTGTCCATATCTTCCTGGACATTTCAAAATATTAAAACCGCTCATATCATAGATGCACAAAAAAAGACACCAGATCACCCCCCACACACATGCACACACAATACTGTTAATATCTCTACCTTGAACTCAACCCTTGGGACCCAGTGAGTAGCCAAAGAATGCTGAGTCAATAGATAACTATTGACTATATCAAGAGCTCTTTGAACCATTGAGAGACATAACGGAAGGGCCACACCATTTCTTAGGGAAGAAACAGAAGTCAACAATAATAGCTCACCAGATCTGCTGCTCTGCTAATTATGTCAATATTTCTCCAAAAGAAGTTGATAAGACCAACAAAGCTTGGATTAGGTTTCCTCCCCCCAGGAGGAGGAGAACTTGAAAGAGTTAATTAGCTGTGATCATGTCAGGCACAGCACACAAATTCCCAAATTCCCAATTTTATTCCCTGAAGCTTTGAAGGCAGCAATATCACGAATAACCCCCCATGGTAAAATCTTTAGAGAAATTAGTGAACATAAGTATGATGAGGGCATAGAAAATCCTATAATTTGTACCTTCAGAGTAAAGAGATAACTGCCTACTTCTCAAAGCATACAAAAGGTTGAGATTTGTTTTTCCTCTGACAATTTTGGGTCACTAAGGGCTGTATGGCCTCTTCCCACAAGAGGCCTGGTTAGAAGTTACTCTGAGGAGGGGCCTGGTTGGGGAGAATGGATGTCTGACTGTGTCTCCAGCTGTTCACATGCATGGGATTCTTTCTAAAGGAAGTGTGGCATTTCTCGGGGCACGAAGCATGCTAAGATGCTCCGAAATCGGGAAATAATGATTGGAGCTGGTCAAGCAATTCTATCTTAAGAAATGATTTTAAAGGAATAATGAACAGAGCATGTAAATTCTGTAGCAGTGACTGCCAAGTGTAACACCAGGCCAATCCAGTCAAACTCACAACCCAGTCCTTGATCTGGGAGGAAGTTTGAAGGGAAATCCATAGGACTTCTGTTCCGCCCTCATTCATGTGGGCAAAAGTCTCCCAAACAGGCACATAAGGGATTTGGGCCATGATTGTGTTATAGATCAGAAAATGGAAGCATTTCCTAGAACAGAGGCAGCTGATGGTTTCCTTATGCCTGGAGAGATAATTGCGATATGAAGATTCATAAAGGAAACACTGGGCTAATCAACTTGCCCAGTTATTAGGACAAACAGCTGTGGTTCTGTTTTTGCATGCCCTATGAATCACTTAGACTTATTCACATTAGTGCTTCCTGTGACACTCAGGGTGATGCAATGGCAATACCACCTCCTACAACACACCTTGCCCTGGAACTCAAAGTGTCAGTATCCCTGTATCCCTGCTCTGTGGGTGAATGCCAACCTACTACTTCAAAGCTCAGTTTCCCTGCATGAACCCAGCAGCTCAGATTCTAGACTTGGGGTTAGTGATTAGGGCTGCACAGGGAGGGAGTATGCTAGAAGTCATGATGAAAAAGGTCTCCTTTCCATATATTTGAAGCTTTATCATCATGCTTGTTAACAATTTGGAGTGGAACACATTGTGTATGCACCCAGAGAAGGGGTATAATGGATGTTCTACAAATCTTGCCAATGGAAGCTCCTTCAAGCACACTAGTCTACATGGTTGACAAGCTGTGCTGTGGAAGTGCCCAGACTCTCCTGTTGTTTCCAGCAAATTCTTTTTTTTTTTCCGCTCTAAGTTATGGCTTATTTCAAATTCCAATGCTAATTCTTTTCTAACTCTTTCAGTAAATGTTTTTCACTGAAAATACATGAAGGAATACTGTCAACTTCTAATCACACTGGGTAATGCCAGAAAGCATGGAAATTGTTAAATAGGAGATAATTTAAGTCTTTTATCTTTTGCTTGAAATGTAGCAGATTCTTTTTCCTCTGCAGATTTGCTTGTTTAATTACCCTTGCTTATGCTAATTGGTTTATATTTGTTGAACCTGAGCCACAGAAAGTCAGATGACCTAAAAGTACTGTTTTAGAAGGAAATAACCTGAGCATTAAATATGCCGTCACCCTTGATGGGCAGGTGCTGCTTGTGTTATCCTGATAGTCTGTCAGAATTCATCAACTTCCCTCATCTGGCAGCATGGAATGAGAAAGTGTTCATTTGAAATTTCATGCCAGTAAAATGTTAAATCATGTCCTACTTATAGCTGCTGCTGTTGGGAGAAAAATAGCAAAGAGAAGCAAAAGCAAGAGAATAGATATTACCTTTGCTTTTAACAATGCAAAAATATGTCCAGCAAGATCATAAGAATATGTTGTATTTTACTGTTCAGAAGGTCTATGATGAAATGCAAATATATATGGCCAACTGATAACTCTACATGGCTTTTACTTTTTCTTTTTTTATTTTTTGGCTGTGCATGAGTAGCTTTAGCTATGTAAGTTATCAACTATGAATAACGTGTTTTTTAAGGGTCATAATACTAGCAATAAAAATTTACATGAATTTTTAAATACTTATTTAGATTTAAAATATAGGAAAATAAAACTTTATGTTGGAGAGTATGAAACTTTTGCTGAAGAAGCATTTTTTCCAAGACTGATCACAATTAGTGTGGGAAGAAGATATTTTCATCTGATCCTCACTCTAGAATATCTCAAGTTAGCTTTTACAATTCTCAAATCTCTACAGTCTTCAAAAACATTAAAAAAATCATAATGTGCTTTAGTTTGTACTGCTCCAGGATCCCTAGAAATACTTTCGGTTCCTGGTGGTACATCAGTGTGTGTGCACATGTGTGTATGCGTGTGTTTGTGTATTCACATTTTTTTCTCCATTCTGCCTGCTTTTGCTTCAATCTGAGAAACAGAATGATATGGTGAATAAACAATAACAGAATTGGTCCTGTCGTGAGCTGTGTGTGTTCTCATTACTGGCTGCTGAAGGTTTGCTTAATTGGAAAATAATACCACCTTCAGGTGGCGTAGGTTTAGCCAAAGACCTGAGCAGTTTCAGGGGAAACACCTTGTTGGTGATTGTTGGTGACTATAAATGTCTGGTGTAAAATAAAGTCAGCGCCACAGTCCAGAGAGAGGGGCTGTGAGCCACTTCTGTCGGGGTCTTCTTGACTCAACTTCAATCCTTACTCTCTCCCTTGGGACCCTTCGATCACATCATGGCTGACCAAACAGGGACCCAAGTGTGGGAGAACTCCATAGGAAAAAGGAGACATCTCGTTAAAAGGTAATCAGAGCAGTGATAAGGCAGAAGTAATGGGGAACCAAGGGCAGGAGAGCTCTCAAATTTAAAAAAAGAAAAAGAAAAGTGAGAAAAGGAAGAAGAAAAAGGGGAAGGAAGTTTTTGCTCAGTCATTAATATGCATGGTAAAACAGAAGGGAATTAAAATACCCCAGTCTCAAGCCCTCAATCAAAAGACAGGACAGTCAATACTGTAATCTGACAAAAAGTAGGACAATTAATACAAATTTTTTATGCTGAAAATGGGCTTGAAAGAGTTCCCACTGAACTTTTGGTCTCTGGTACTTAATATGGAACTGTTTGGACCCCAGAGCTAAGCATGAGAAATCGCCTCAAATTTAAAAGAGAGGGGAAATTAAAGAAAAAAAAGGGGGTGGGGGGAGAAATGGCCTGCAGTCTGAACAGTCCCAGAGGCTGAGGAAAATAAGGAAATAGAACAGGGAAATAAGAACTTGGTAACAACAGCAGGGGATGATGATCTACCTCTGGCAGAGGAGGAGACATTAGAAGATGAGGCTGCAGAGTACCATTAAAAAAAAAAAATTGGGCCTGACAGTAACTGCACCCCTGCCTAAGTTGTATCCAGCACTAGAGACTTTAAAAATTATAGAAAAACCTAAACCAGTTAAAATGGAATCAGAAATGCAGCCTTACATACACAACTTAGAAAAGAAAATAAAGGAATTGGAGGCTGAAAAAATACCTTACTCTCCTTGTATGCCTCCTGTACATGTGATAAAGCCTGCTAATCCTCATACTACTGTTCTTATGGAACGGGCTATGGAATACTTGAGACTGATAGGAAAGGGAGTAGAGCCATCTGTTGCACCTGGGCCTTGTTTAGCATTTCCCAGTCCGAGAAATGCCCCATCCTAATGATCCAGGATTCAAGAGCGTTTCTCCTGTAAATATATCAAAGAATTAAAGACTGCTGTGTTTCAGTATGTGGCCTTCAAACATACTAGAGAACCCCAAATAGCCAAAACCCTATTGACAAACTGAAGAGAGAACGGAGGTATTACTATTCCAGACTTCAAACTGTACTACAAAGCCATAATACTTAAAACAGCACAGTACTGGTACAAAAACAGACAAACAGACCAATGGATCAGAATTGAATACCCGGAAATAAAACCACACATATACAGTCAATTAATCTTTGACAAAGGGGCAAAAAAACATACCCTGGAACAAGGATAGCCTCTTCAGTAAATGGTGCTGGGAAAACTGGATCAAAACTTGTAAAAAAATGGACCAGGATAACACCCTCACACCCTGTACAAAAATTAACTCAAAATGGATAAAGGACCTGGAAGTGAGACCTGCAACCATAAATACATAGAAGAAAACCTGGGCAAAACCCTTCATGAATTTCACCTCAGAAATCCATTTGGGGAAACTACTATGGCAGGCAAAAAAATGAAGGAAAGCATAAACAGCTGGGACTATATAAAACTAAAAAATTTCTGTTCAGCAAAAGAGACAATAAACAAAACAAAAAGAAACCCAACCAACTGGGAGAAAATTTTTGCCCTGCAGACAAGCGACAAGGGTCTGATAACAAAGATCCACAAAGAGCTCCTACAGCTCAACAAAAACAAAGCAAAAAACCCAATCAAAAAATGGGGAGAAGAACTAAAAAGACACTTCACCAAAGAGGA
>PVHY01002781.1:0-12315 GCA_004024945.1 Uropsilus gracilis
GAGGGGGGTGGCTCCCAGGGGCGGCGGAGGTGGCGTGTGGCGAGCGGGTCCCTCCCGGGGGCTGGGGTGTGTGTCTTTAATTGCAGCCTACAGAAGCAAGGCCAAGGCTAGGGATCACTTGATTCTGTGGGTTCGAGACCCACCCGGGGCAACATAGCAAGACCTAGTCTCAAATAATAGCTGAGCATAGTGGCACATGCCTTAATCCCAGCTACCTGAGAGGCTGAGACTAGGGATCGCTTGTGTCCGTGGTACCCTGGGCAACGTTAGCCTGTGGTTCCCTGGACAAAACAGCAAGAACTAGTCTCAAAAAAGAAAACCAAAAAACAAAAACAAAAAAAACCAAAACAACAAAAAAACAGTAAAACTTGTTGGCAAATTATAAATCTGAGCATACAAAAGGGGAGGAGGAGGGTGAGGTATCAACACAGGGAAAGGACAAGCACAAGAGACTAAGGTGATAATTAGTGCACAAGTCATATGATGGTGGGAGGCAGACAGGGACTACACCTGAAGGAGAAAGCAAATAAATATTTTATGAGAATGTACAATGATGTAAGAAAATTAAGTAGTATAAAAGACTGTCTATATTTCTATGACTAAAAACCATTAATTTTCCAAAACAAAATTTCATTATTTTGTTTCATTATTTCCATAGTTAACCCCTTATTTATCTTAAAATTTATTATAATACAATCATAACCAAGTATGTGTTTATCTTCCCAAAGTGTGAGCACCTAACTGAAGGATTGTTCATTAATTGTGTTAATTTGACTTCTTTGTTTCTTTTCTTGTAGCTGCTCAATACAAGTTTTTGAAGGAATAAAAGAAAGGGGTGAGGGAAGTGGAGAAGGGAGGAGATGGGGGAAGTGAATGGACAGAGAAGTAGAAAGGGAGAGAGGCAGGATGGTGAGTACGAGAAAAAGGAGAGTTTGGGAAAGGAGGTGAGAGGAAGGAAGGTGTAGGAGGAGGAAAAAAAAGGAGGGGAGAGACTGGGAAGGAAGTGGGATGGGAGAATAATGAATCTTTTCCCAAGGGAAAGTAGGAGGACTTGAGGATTGAACAATGGCTATCTAGCCAACAGTCTTCCTATGGCTAAACCTACCAGGGGATCTACATTTCACTGAAGAGGGTTGTGCAAAGAGCAATCTGACAAGGAGTGATTGACTTAAGTCAAACAAAGAGCACTTCATTCCTCTGACCCACAGAAAGGAAATGCAGGATCTAGGAGGTTGATTAGATCCTGAGGAAGGCAACTGAGATGTGAACCAACAAGTGACAGCTGAGCATGCAAAGGGACCTCTCTGACAGTGGCCCACCACCTTTTGCTCACTGTTCTTTGCCCTTCAAAGAACTATAATGGGCTGGCGTACCAAAGGCTATAGCTAGGGAGAAAAAAAAAACCATGGACTCAAGAGTTCTCTCCTTCTAGAGAAAGTCTCCCTGCCTCCCTAAAACCTTCATGTAGCCATCAACATGACTGTCTCTTCACCACACAAAGCAGGCACAACTATTTCAATTCACACCTTTTTCATGACAAGATTGCCGTTTACATTGATAATTAGCCAGTTTGACTGATTTTGAATACAACATTCTGATCTGCAAACTGGGAAGGCTGTGGAGATCAAAATAAGAGTACTAATGCAGTTACTAGTAATTAAAAATAATCACTCCTAAGCATCCACCCAAGAGAAGTGAACATAAATCTTCACACAGACTTGAATGCAAATGTTCATAGCAGCATTGTGCACAATCAAAAAGCGGGGTGCAGGGGGGTGAGATCCACCAACTTGTGGATGAACAAAATGTGATACAGTGATAAAATGGAATACTGTTCAGCAATAAAAAGGAGTTAAATACTAAGACATAGTACATCATGGATGAACCATAAGAAACATGCTAAGTGAAAGAAGTTAGCTACAAAAGGCCACATATTGTGTGATTATACATAAATGAATAGAGAAACAGAAGGCAATTTAGTGATTCCTTGGGGTTGAAGGAATCAACCCCAAGGTTATCATGAAGGATATAAATAGGGTAATGAAAACAACCTAAAAATGGATTATGGTGAATGTTGTACAAGTAGAAAAACTTATTTCAAAACATTAAGTGATATATTTTAAGTGTAAATTTTATGAGATATGAATTAAATAAATGATACCTCAATAAAGTTTAAGTAAATGCTATAAATAAAAATTAGAGATAAATCCCTGATTTTTCCTTTAAGATGCAAAAGGTTTACTAGAAAAGCTTGAACTATGCATGATTTTAACCAAATTGCACTATGGATAGAGCCTTTGTTACATTCTGAGAGCTTGAAGAGAGATTAAACACATTGCTCAGTAAATAATAACATTTTGGAGAATAAAAAAGAATGATGCTATAGAAAACTATAGCTCAGTTCTTTTGCCAACTGTTATTTTTAGAAGCTATTCTTTTAATTCTTGTGACTGATAGTCAAATTAACTTCAAATCACTGTAATGAAAATGTTTTTCTCCCTTGAAGTTCCTTTATACTCCATAAATGCTGGAAATATGGTGCAGTGGTAAATTTCAGAGTTAGAGTTTTGCCCTCAACCCAGTGTCTAGTATAGCTGAGTGCTCCAATTTCTGAATGGTCTTCAGACTTTATTCCTCACACTCTTGATGGAGGCAAGAAGGAGAAGAACATATATCTATTTGCTTCCAAACTTCATTAGTCAATGATGCATCCCTCATACTTCATTTCCCTGCTTGTCTGGGCTCTCGAGTTTGAGAATCACAGGTCCTGGGGTGTCATCTTGAGGCAAGTGCACTGTAGGGATGGTGATACATGTAGGGATGGTGGAGTTCACACAAACTGGTGTCTGGATGGCAGTGGTACAGCAGTAGGTATCTAGAGGTCCCAGAGATAAAGGAGGACAAAGGTCTGGAGTGGCAGGTGAGGCGCCTGGCACAGATGATAGCACCAGTGAAAGCTATTGGGCCTCCATCAACAAGGAGATTGATGAAAACACAATTGTAGGTTCCCTTGACACCTTCCCAGCATGTGGTACCAAGTAAAGGCTTCCAATGTTGCAGATCCCCTGAAACAAATGTTGGTGTTCTATGGTATTTTTGAAATGGGGCAAACATGGGGAGAGGTTTTGACCTTATTAGAGGGTCCTTACCCATGTGGAGAGAGAATAAACCAGCATGTGGAGGGAGGTAATCTGTTATACTCTAGATAATGTCTGTTATGGGGAATGGAGTTCAAGCAGGAGCAGGAGTCCACGATGCATGGTGGCATATGGCTTGTTCAACAGAGAAAGAGAGCATTGCATGCGCAGGATGACAGCTGGCCTGCTTGGCAAGGCAAATCAAGTCTGTCAATGTGCAAGGAGGGGCATGCCTTCTCATCTGAGGCAGAGCACTGGGACTGGACAAGAGCAGAGTAGAACATAAGGAATAGAGAACAAGTTGATACCATCCACCAAGAGATCCTCCTGTAATTCCATTCTGAAGTCTTCATGACCACTCTTCTTGTCTCACAGTTACCCTGGTTAAGACGATCAGGTTATGGCGTGGGAAGTTCGACCCTCTACTGCCTAGTTCTTGGCAGCGTGGAGATAGAGAAGGTACTGGACCCGACATAGCAATGTTTCTGTAGTCTAGTTGGACAGGGGCAGAGAGTGGCTCTCCACCCTGGGAGCACTAAACATGGCCAGGCTCATGTCAAACAAGCCCTTGACGCAGTGCTGCCTTCTTGGTAGGTTCTGTGAACTCCTCCACTGGAACAGCCTCCCAGAGTGGTGCCAGGGGCTGGGCCAGCAACTCTCTCTCAGCATGTGACTGGCTTGGAGGTGTTGGTTCCCTTCCCCCAACAATGTTCTCACTTTCAATATTTGTCATCATTTCTATGGTGATAAAATTCAGCCATCTGGATGCTGGTGTGTAGCCTTGTAAGATAATTTTCTTGAGTATTCAAAGGAGATAGCAATTAATTATGAGGCATTGTCCATGCATAGCCAGTGTGGCATAAACCTCTATTTTTAGTCAAACAAAAACTTGTTAAAATTATGTTTGTTTTAATAGTCCTTTCCATCCTAAAGATAAAACTTGCTATTCTGTTAATTGAATCTTAAAATATTGTCAAGGTACTTATCCAGAAAAAAAAAATTGCAAATCTTAAAAATTTCAAAACAAAACAAAATTAATGATCAAATAATAATATAATTGACAAGAAAATTTGTTCTAAATTATAACAACTACCACCTGAATTGGCAAGATATATTATATCAGAACATATCAAACAAGAAGTTTCACATGAATTTTAGAATACCAATTTACTCTTCATGTGTATACAATGGTTAAACATTTCTCTCAGTGACAATGTTTCCTATTAATTTTCAGTTTACTGGGCAAATGCTAAATAGCTAGAATTCATCTAGTGTCTTTCCACAAGGAAAAATTTTATGAAATTTTATGGGGTGTATCAGGAACTCTACTGAGATTCCACAAAGATTTCTCTGCTCAATCAAACACAAGATTGTCAATTTTTCCTCATTTATATTTCTGAGTTTTAAATATTTGGGGAAAAATCACTTGATTAGTTAATATTGACAATTTAAAATATAAACTTTTCAACTATACCCCACCAGCACAATGCTGACAAAGTCTAAGTTATTGCTTCAATTTCATAATTGGAATTCTTAATCATAAAAAAGCCCTTAATTTCCCAACTTTTATTTTAGTTGATGTTGAAATACTTTAGCGAGTTCACTTTAGGCTACCTCTTCTGTGCAGCATGTACCCAACACAAATGAAACAGGGGAAAAAATTACACTAGAAAGCACTGCTTCGAAGATACGTTTCTTTTCTTTCTTTCTTTCTTTTATTTATTTTTTTTTTGAGACTAGGTCTCGCTATTTTGCCCGGGGAACCACAGGCTCACGTTGCCTGGGGTACCACAGACTCAAGCAATCCCCAGCCTCAGCTTCCCAGGTAGCTGGGATTACAGGCGCATGCCACCATGCCCAGCTATTTTTTGGGACTAGGTCTCGCTGTGTTGCCCCAATCGGGACTCGAACCGCGATCCCTAGCCCCGGCCGCTTCATAGGCTGAAGTTTACAGGCACAAGCCACCATGCCCGGCTTTGAATATGTGTTTCAGTCTATGGCCATACCACCCTGAACGCGCCTAATCTCATCTGATATGTGTTTCAATCCAAGCCATTAAATACCGAATTAGTTTTCATTAACTACAGTTATTCCAGACCATGCAATCTGGAAGCACATGAGCCAGTTCCCATCATACACTAAGCTCAAGATTTATAGGCACTAGCTACCATCTGGAGGCCAGAACGAAACCTAAAAGGGAAGACATAATCTATGGACACAGATAGTTCCCTTAGTTTTTAATTTAACCCACATGGAATATTTTTTGAAACTGTAGTTTTGTTCATATTTGCCTGCAAAAAGCTCTACAAAGAGACAGTGAAAATCAAACGTAGGTCAATATACAAAACCTTGCAAAAAAAAATCAAAATTGTAAAAAAATAAAATTCTAAGTCAAAACGGAAACTTTTTTTTTCAGTGCATCAAAAATGAATTCCCAAAACTGGGTAAAATTGATAGTTGAAGTCATCTGGTTTAAGATACCACCTTACATACCTTAGATTTTTGAAAAAGAAAAAAAATTAAGTTAGAGCAATCACCAAAGAAGGCGCATATTGATCATCTCATTAGGATTTCATTAGGAAGGGTTTATTAGGTCAATCCTAAGATATCCTGCAACAGAAACTAGAAGAGAAAAAAAAAACCAATTCTTTTTCTCTTAATCAAATAGCACACATCTTCAGAAGACCAATGGGTCTTGGTCTCAAGGTCATTGTCTTCTAGGGCATTCATCATCTGGATTTGATGCCTGCAAGTTTCAAAGTGTTGATGGTTAGCAAACTATCACAGGAAGACATCTATTCTTCATCATGTGCATTTGGGTCTCTCCAAGCTTCCAGATCTTGAATGAGACCAATGGATCTGATAGGATGGAAGAGTTCATGGAAATCCTAGAGAGTGTAAAGTTACAAGTTATAGCTAAAATTTCCTGGGTGTGTTGTGGTACTGTTTGATTCTGCATCCTTGTTTTATGTTCGGTACATTGTTCAAAATTAACACTCAGAATGGTCTTCCAAAGAGGATGTCAAGGGGGCTGAAACAAAGCCCACTTCTAGGAGCTAGCCCCTCTTATCCAAAGGAGGGTAATGGAGATACCTGGTTCCAATGCAGATGGGTTTCTTGACATAGTTTCACCAAGGTCTTTCTTCAGGGTATGATTCATGTCATCAGTTTGTCTTGTAGATCGTAGTCTCTAGGTGGCAGGCAGCTTCCAAATAATCTCTAAGGTATTGCTTACTTTTTGAGTGGCTACTGAAGTAAATGAAGTTTAATTATCATTGAATAGAGTTGGGCAATCCAAAGTGAAGAATTATTTCCTTCAAGAATTGTTTGACAACCTGCGAATTTTTTTTTCTTTCCTGGTGCGGAAAGCTTCACAAACCACAGGAAGGTGTCCACTAAGACTAAATATTTGTAATTACCAGTAGTTCTGAGCATTGGGTAAAATCTTCACTTTCCAGTTTTCGAAAGAGCACCTGCACTGATACCCCAAAGATTTAGAGTGTGAGTCTGTCTTGAGTTTATTCTTGGCACATAAATGGGTAATTTGTTGAACCATTCTATACAAATAGGAACCCTTTAAATAAGGGCACATAGACTCTAGGAAGACATGTCTCCCACAGAGTGGTCCTTCATGTAGATATCCCAACAGTGGCTAAACTAGAGCCTCTGGGAGGATATATGGAATATATTATTCCATGTATGATGGTTCGCCAAGTGGAATTGTCATCAATGTTACTAAATCCCCATTTATGGGGCCTTCCTCATCCTGGCCAGTGTGTTTGGGAACAAATTTGGGTAAGTCCAGAAAAAAGATGAACGCCCCCCAACAGGAGAATGAATCAGTTTTTCTATTGCCTTCTGGAATTTCAGATCACTTTGTTTGGTGCCTGGGGGAACGTTTCTTCATTGCAGTAGCTGCCAAAGCTGCTGCCTTCAGGTTGGCTAAGATTTCTAGCAGGTACTTACCATTTTAAAATGTTTGTATCTTGTTATAAGGAGTACCCCTTCCTTCCATATGGTTCCACATGTGTGTAGAACTTTGAGCATATTTTGAACTTATGTATATATTTGCCCTCTAGCTAGAGAAAGTTTCAGAGCTTAGATCAGGGCTCAAATTCTGCAAAACCCAGTCATTTCCCCAAATCTTTGTAATTACTTTTGATTGCTGAGGAATTTAATAGCTTAAGTCACCTATTTTCTGTCACTCCTGAGGTTTCATTTGCCTCTCTTAATCTCAAAAACCAAGCATGCTACCTTTTTTTTGCCTTCTGAGGCGAAACTTCACACCCAGATTCTTCTAAGTGGTTCAAAACTAGTATGATTCATATTTCAGGATTGGCAATTAGTAAATTACCACATATTGTAAGAGGAAGCCTTGTTTTAGTTTAGCCTGAGATGTTTGGTCTGTAATTTCTGAAAACGATTGGGTTATTCTAAAACTCATAGAGAACAGTCTGGAGATACTGTAGCGTGCTCTTGGACTCAGGGTTCCTGTCATTCAAAAGCAAAGTGTAACTGATCATTGGAATCTTCTGGAATCAGAAAAAAAAAACATCTTTCTAATCTAGGACTTAGAAACAGTCAATCTCCAAAAATGGCAGTTAGCATGGGGTAAGGATTAGGTACATTTGGATGTATGCTCTGGAAAACTTCATTAATTTCTCTCAAATCCTGAATGAAATGGTACTCCTTGATGTTGGATTTCTTCACCAGCAAAATTAGAATATTGTAGAAGAGAGGCAGGACCAGACACCACCAGATTAGAGAAACTTTTGTAATACTGGTAAAGTTCCCCATAAGAAGTCTTTTTTGAAGATAATGCTTTCTCTTTGGAGCCCTGCTCCCATTTACCAAAATTCTATTACTACTGAATCTGCATTTTGGCATGTCCTGGAGTTCCACCAGTTCAAACCACTGTACTTACTCTTTATAGGTATCTTTCCTTTCTTACTTCATAAACCCTAGAATTGTATCCACCAAGTGAAGAGGACTTATAATTTGGTTAGTTTCCTGCTTATTCCAGAGTTCCCGACAGAGTGAATATTATATTAATAGTCAAGCATTTTCTGGAGCATCTGGATTCACATCTCTGTAACTACTACATGTTTGAATAATCCTTTTAAATTTCAGACAGATCCTCTTTGGCTTTTTGCTGAAACTCCAATATCTTATCAAAACTCTTTTACTTAGGCATGTCTTTCTTTAGTATTACTAATAAGCACCTCTTACAGTATTCCAGTCTTTCAACTCCACCATCACTGGGGTACCAGCTTGAGGATCTACCATTGGAATAGTTTCTTCCATTTCCAAAGTTTCTGAATCCTTCTGAAGGATGAAATAAGCCTCTTCACTAGCCTTCCCTAAAGACATTCTTCTGCCATCCAGTATCAGTAGCATATGTAACACAGATTGTATGTCCAAAGAGGTAAGGTGTTGAGGGTCAAAAATAGAAACAAGCAAATTAGCCATCTTTCAAAGTTTCTGCTGTTCTGAAGGGACAGAATTCCTCCAGTTCAGGATGTTCCCAGTGGAAAGGATGTTATATGACCAATAGTATTTGGCAAGTTCCTTCTTTTTGTTCATCAGTCCATTAAAAATTAGCAAAAAGCGAATTGTCCTACCTCTGGGTAGCAACTTTGGCTAAATTTGTATGTTGTAAGGAAGAGATGCTTTTCTGGTGTAACCATGGGAGAGGGTAGGCAAGGCCTGTAGCGCATCTAAAGGTTCCCCAGAAGTGGTGCTGGTTTCTTAGAAGGTGTTCTCCACTGGAGTAAGTGGTAGTCTTCTTCTTGCACCTCTGCTTTACAACTATCAAGGTGAGGAAAAGCCTGCTCCCCTCTTTGTATCATCAAGTGAGCCTCTGTCTCTTCTAAATGTATTTCATGGAGGGATAGGCAGTATGAAATTCCTCTAATTGACAACTGAGCTTGTCCTAGTTAGTCAGAATTCAACCAAGCTGACTCTCAGTCAGAGGAGAAGGCTCACCACTTCTCAAACCAAAAACAAAGATAGAGGAATTTCACAAAAAGACACACCCAAGAAGCTTTCCAGAGACAGAAATCCTAATAGGGGTTGAAAATGAGCCCCATGTGTGTGTCCACAATGTCCCATAAGACCAAAATCTTAAAAGCTTCCATAAATAAGACATTATCATATCCCCAAAATTACAACTTAAGAAGTAGGGAAAGAAAAGGGCATAGAAGGGAGAGAAGATAGAGAAGCAGAGCTGACTAAATGTTGGATCCAGGTCTTAATCAAAACAGAGAGAAAATGCTCATTAGAAACCAAGTCCTCTAAATTAAGGCAAGAAAACCCTACCAGATGCCCAGTAGCTGCAGTGTGTTCATGGCAGCCACCATAGGGAAGGGGCCCTGGGGCTTGCCAGTGATGAGTATCTTGCCCATTGGTGGGTTCTCACCCACATGTTTACAGCTGCAGGATATGTCTCAAAGGCAGACATACAGGAAGAAACAATAACAAAATTTAATTACAGGAAGTGAGAAAAAGGAAAGCCAAGCAAGAGCTAGAGAGTAAATTTATAGATTGGCAAGTGGCTAGATGCAATCTGTGGATTAGAGACCACAGAAAGCTGGAGCCACATGTACAAGATGGCAGCCGGCTCATTCAGTGAGGCAAACTGGGACTTGCCACGTGGAATAAAAAGGGTGGGTCACTGATCTGCAGCAGATTGCTGGCACCAGACAAGGTGAAGAGAACAAGAGCAAGCAAGACAGATGAACAAGAGGGTAAGCTGATGCCATCCACCGAAAGAGTAGCTATTCTGTGTGCCAGCCATTTAAAGTCTTCATGACCACTCTGTTCCTCCCTTACACCATCCTCTGTTAATGGGTGTCTTGCAATATTGCTCAGAGGTGGTTCCAGATTCTGCTGGAGCAAAGACTCTGTGGCCCAACCAAGGAGTGGGTCATGGTTCCTGAACCTTCTGAGCACCAGGCACAACAGGCTCACACCAAATAGGCTCTTGATGTGACAACAGCCTTTTATTCCCCCAACACTTGATAACTTCATGGTACACATTTTAATTAGTCTGGTCTCAAATTTTTGATGTTAGGATCTCTTCACACCCTTAAAAAATTGTTTTAAGACTGACAAGGTGTGGAGAGAAGGTGGCAGATAAACAAGATCTTAGAGTCTTGGAACTCTAAGACACTCTAGTGTCCCTTAGGAACACTAAGAACAAGCAGCCCCATCAAGAATGGGGGTAGGACACGAGAATCAGTCTTTACTGATTCTCCATCCATCTAAAAGCCATCCAAAAGGGAAGGAAATACTGAGAAATTAGTGTCAGATCACTAGGAGGGCAATGGGCACTTCCTTAGCAGTTGCCCAGGCTCTCCCTTCAGCCCAGGAAGAAGAGATGGTCATTCACCACAAGAGCACAGCTTTCTCCAAAGCACGACATGGAAAGCCTAGGAGGCCGGGTACTGGCTACTGACTATGTGGAGATGATGGCACATTCATCCCAGCATGATCTCTGGGCACCCAGGAGCCTGAGAAGATCGGATTTCGCCTTCCTAGCCCACGCAACTGCAAGTCTGCACTCAGTGGAAGGCTGTTGGAGGCCACAGTGAATTTGGTTGCTTGTTGGCACTGGTGGTGGGCCAGGCAGGAAAGCATGCACTTGAGCTTTAAACTCCAAAAGCAGATACAAAGATGACAGTCTACTTTACCACAATAAACATAACCTGAAAAAAAGAAATCTTCAAAAATATAGAAAAATGTTATTGAAGACCCAAAATTCTTTTGGGTGTTTGAACTGAGGAGGAGGTGGAGAAGGTTGTATTCATCAATTGACCTTATTATATTAGCAATGAAAGTTGAGACAATTTGAAATATTTATAAATGAAAAATATCAATCTATTCATGTTAACATAAATAAATGTCTTACGCAAACTGGGCTTTCCAAAATTGAACAAAAGTTATGATGATAGGGTGAGTGGTATTGTTTTATTTCTGGGCAATCTATTGAATTTCTGGTTCAATAGAAAACAGCTGAATTCTGATTTCTGCTCCACTTCCATTCTGGTATGGTGTGTTGTTTTGGTTGTAGTAAGTTAAGAAACTCCAGTTTCCCTGAAATAGAGAAGGTAAGTAAAGAAGGGAGTTTGTGAACCTCCTGAAATCCATGGGCCTCCATTTCAGAAGTTCAACTGTCGCAAAAGACTCACTTTTATAATCATGTGAGTTATTTGCTAGTAAAAATCCAAACTGTACGCATTCAGCAGAGACAGGAGGGAAATTGTTTTGAAAAGGGTTTCCTAGGAGTTACTATAAACCACATGATTCATTTGAACATTTTTATTACTTTAAAAAATACTTCAGCTATGCAGCATGTTCCTTTTTTAAACCAAAGGCATTTACCTTGTTTAACAGTCACACTTTGCACAACCGCACTCAAGGTGGCTTCAAGGTCAGACTTTGCTAGGGCCAGCGCCAAGGCCATTTCCTGATGGGCATGCGCTGTTAAAACCACCACAGGTAACTTTTTTGATATTGTTTGACATAAGAGTGTTGGTTAAAGAGAGGAATAATTCAAAGAAAACGGAAATTAAGAAAGATCATTACTCTGGCTTAAAACCTGGGGTTTCTTAAACATTCCCAAGAGTTATTCTAAATATGGAAGCAGTACTATTTGACAATTTTACTACCTTACCAGGTAATATAGTTTTCTCCTCATAGTGCTTTTAAACATGCCTACTCAGTATTAATTACCATCTCTACTGAACCCATCCTAAAGCAAAGTATTATACTAGAAACCAAATGAGATAAAACAAAACAAAACAAAAAACTGGCATCAATGGGGTCATCTGCTTCATCTGGAGACCAAGATGGTTTTTTCTTTTTAAAAAAAATATATTTTTTTTAATTGAATAAGTTTTGTTTACATTTAACTTTTGGGTGTTCCTCCCCACTCCCCCACTCCACCCCCTGGTCTCTGCATTTCTTCTTTCACTGTCACTTATGGTTTAATTTTTAGTCCCTTGGGTTCTTCCTTTTCTTTCCTGTAGCCATGTCCTCTTGCCTGGTGTGGACGTGGTTTCCTGGGACACAGTGGCCTGTGCTTAGTTTTCCAAGAGTCTTTTTGCTGTTGGCCACCAGTTCACACATGATTGTGTTCTTTCAGTGCCTCCTCCTTTCTGGTTAGCTGCTCCAACCC
>PVHY01002781.1:12415-47956 GCA_004024945.1 Uropsilus gracilis
CCCCCCCCCCCCCCCCCCCCCCCGCCCAGTCGACTCATCTGGCTCAGCGCCCCTGCAGCATGGCTGAACTGGGTGTGTGGGCGTGGCTACCCCCACCTACCCCGCCACCTCATGGTACAGTGACCAGGGGACACCCCCAGCCACTTCCCACCGTCCTGGCAGGTGGCAGGGGGCCCCCCTACCTTGCGTTCCCCGAACCCTGAACTCCGAAAGGAGAGCAGCAGGCTGGGTGGTTGAGGGCTCAGTGCCTGGCAGCATGGCTGAACCAGGCATGTGGGTGGGGCTCTAAACTCTGGTTTTCAAGCAAGGTGACATTGGATGGGTGAATCACTCCATAGAAAATAAGGCAATAGCCGGGCATGGTGGCGCATGCCTATGACAGCCTATGGAGCTGCGGTTGGGACTGGGGGGTCACAGTTTGAGACCTGCCCAGGGCAACATAGTGAGAACTAGTCCCCAAAAAATAGCTGGGTATGGTGGTGCGCACCTGTAATCCCAGTTACCTGGGAAGTTGAGGCTGGGGATTGCTTGAGTCTGTGGTACCACGGGCAACGTGAGCCTGCAGTTCCATGGGCAAAAATAGCGAGACCTAGTCTCAAAAAAAAAAAAAAAAAAAGGACAAATAAGACAATAGTACCTAACCTGTCCAAAGGCTTGATTGTAACACTGAATCTCCTACCTAGATTTAAGATGTCTGAATCTGTGATTCAGTTTGAATTAGGCTGAGTTCTTTGGTTGCAAGCAAAATACACCAACTTTGGCTCACCTTTCCCAGATTCTTTACAAAGAGGCATATGTTCTTTCATAGTCCAGTCCCTGTCTAAAAAGGGGATGAGTAGAGGTATTACACTCCCAGACCTCAAACTGTACTACTGAGTCATAAAAATAAAAACAGCATGGTAGTGGAAAAAAACAGGCACATAGACTAATGGAATTGAATTTTATGTACCACATATGAATGAAATCAGTCATGAGTATTTCCTTCTGACTTATCTCAGCATTTAAAATACCCTCTAGGTTCATCCATTTTGTTGCATATGGGAGGATTCCATTTTTTATAGCTGAGTAGCATTACATTGTTAGTATACCACAACTTATTTTTTTGCTTTTCAAGTTTATTTATTTTCTTACATCACTGTTAATTTTTGGACAGTATTTGATCTCTCCCCTCAGATGTGGTCCCCATAGTTCTTCTATGACCCATGATCCAGCACACAGGCCCTTGTACTCTTTTCTCCCCAGTTTTGAACCCCCTTCCTTTACCCTTTGCTGTATTCCTCAGCTGGTGTTGGGAAGAAAAGGGGGCTGTTGGGCCAAGAGGCTGAATTTCTACTCCCAGGAGTGGTGATTCAGGGCCTGTTTCTGGTGACCAAAAGGGCAGAGAGTTGCTAAAGATTCTGTTATAGAAGGAGAACCTGTGTGACTCAGTGCGGAGTGATGTTCACTGCCTAATGGAGCTGGGGGCGTGTAGTGAATAGTTAGGACGTTCAAGTTTGCAATGCAGTGCTCTGTCTGCTCCTGAGGAGTTAGTGCCTGTGCTTTGAGTCAGGGGTGTTCCCCAGGGAGTTGCTGAGGGTCCCTGATGTAGAATATGACTGTGAATGACCAAGATTAGGGTACTGATCTGCTGTGAGTTACTGGTGGTTGAGTGCTAAGTGGTATGCACTTCCTGTACACCTGGAGACCCACAGTGAATAGCTAGTTCTGCAAAGTCATGGCTCTGGGCCTCTGTCTGCTCCTGAGGAGCTGGTGGCTGGACCTGGATTCAAGAATGCTAACCTGGATACACCACAACTTTTTTATCTAGTTATCTCCATGTGGCTGCTTTTTGTATTCTTCAGGTAAATACCCTGAAGTGTGATCATATGGAATTTCAATTTTTATAGTTTTTTTGTTCAAAAACAGCCTCACAGTTTACATTCCCACAACAGTTTGCAAGGGTTGCCTTTGCTCTGCCTAATATCTAACACTTCTTTCTTGTGTTTTTTATAAAAGTCATTCTCATGGGTATGAATATAGTATGAATTTGCTTTGACTTGCCCTTCTTAATAATAAGAAATGGACTTTTTATGTGGCAATCTATTTATAAAGAGTTATCATTATGTATGGTAATTTACTAAGCACCACCTGATAAGGATGGATCACAGAGAAAACAAATGACTCATATACAAATCATGTGTTGAAGAAATTTGTGAATGTATACATGAATTTAATAAAAACTATTATTATCTATTAGTTAATGGGGTTGTTACGACCTATTCATTAAAGACAAATATACTTTGATATGAATTCTGGATCTAATATGAAAGCTAAAACTAAAAAACTTCTGGAAGGAAACACAGGAGAATTTATTTTTAATCATGGAGAAGGAAAAGATTTCTTAAATAGAATAATTTAAAAAACTAACTAAGAACTCAATGGCAAAATAACAAGTGATCTAATTTAAAGTGAGCAAAAGTCTTCAATGTTTTTACAAAGGAGTTATGCTAACAACAAACAGGTACAAGAAAAATGCTAGAAAACATTACCACTTATTGGGGAAATATAATTCAAAAGTGCAATGAGGTCGCAATGTGCATTTTTTTTTTTTTTTTTGAGACTAGGTCTCACTATTTTTGCCTGTGGAACTGCAGGCTCCCATTGGTCGTGGTATCACAGACTCAAGCGATCCCCAGCCTCAGCTTCCCAGGTAGCTGGGATTACATGGGCGCGCCACCACACCCGGCTATTTTTTAGAAGAAGGTCTTGCTATGTTACCCCAAGTGGGACTTGAACCACAATTCCTAGCCCCAGCCGCTTCAACAATATGCAACTTTAGAATGACTGTCATCAACGTCTGTGTCCTACAGATTCTCTTTGAAGTCCAAGAGGAAATAACCTTCCCAGGCAAACAAATGCTGGAGTTTGCCAACACTGGATCACCCCTACAAGAAAAGTTGATAAGTGTAAAGGGAAAAATCTACAAAAAATTGAAAATAGAAATAGAGAGATAGAACTAGAAAAGTATAGACAAAACCACAGGGGCAAGCCTTCACATACTGATGATCAGCCTTAGAGTAAATGGGTTGAATGAATTTATCAAGAGCTACAAAGTAGACAGATGGATTCAAAAGCAAACCCAGTTATAGACTGTCTTACTTAAGCTATAATAACAAGCCTACACTAAGTCAAGGGTTGGAGATTGGTGCTGTGATCCATTGGAATATTTTGAAAAGCAGGAACCTCTATACCAAATGCCAGATAAAATATACTTCTAGTGAAAATAAGATGGAAAGAAACAATGTTGGACAATGTTAACAATGTTAAAGATAAATAGAATACAATAGAAATATGTAACAATTATCAATATATATGCACTGATATAGCAGCACCAAAATTAAGCAAATATTAACAGACACAAAGAAAAACATTTAGAACAACAATATAGTTAGGGAATTTAACACTCTACTTCCAGCAAAGGATAGATCACCCAGACAGAAAATCACCAAGGAAACAATGATTCAAAGTGAAAATTGGACAAGATGAATTTGATCAATATTTATACGACATTCCACCCCCCAAAACACCAGACTACATTTTCTTCTGAAGTGCTCATGGAATATTTTCCAAGATAGACCATATATAAGATGCAAAACAAGACTCAGTAAATTTATGAATTTGAAATCACATCAAGCATATTTTCTGCTTACATAATGGTATGAAACTAGAAATCAAACAGAAATAAAAGAGGGAAATGACAATTTGTGAATAAACACCATTATTGAGCAACTCTTGGATCAATAAGGAAATCAGAGGTGAAATCCTGAAATATCTGGTGATGAATAAAAATACAGATACACTTCTCAGAACTTAGGGGATATGCTAATAAAGCAATGTTAAGAGGGAAGTTTGTAGCAATGCAGCCTAGCTCAGGAAGGAATGACTAATAACATACCTAAATTCACACTGAAAGGAACTAGAAAAAGAAAACAAAACCAAAAGTCAGTAGGCAGAAGGGAATAACAAAAAGTAGAGTAGAAATTAATGAAATAGAAGTAAAAAAGATCCATTAAAACAAGAATTGGTTCTCTGCAAAGATTAACAAAATAGACAAGCCTTTAACTAGACTAACAAAGAAGAGAGAGATCACAAAGTCAGAAATGAAAGGAAAGTTAAAACAGATACTACAGGAAGAATATTATGATCAATTATATGGCAACAAATTGGTCAACCTAGGATAAATGGGCAAATTTTAAAAACATGCAACATTCTAGGACTGAATCAGGATGGAAATGAAACAAAATAAAGCAGCACAAACACATGAACTAGGACATTGAAACAGTAAGCAAAATCCTCTCAAAAAACGAAACCTCAAGCCAGATGATGTCACTAGACAATTCTACCATACCTTCTATCTATACTAAACTAAAATATATACCCTAAACTTATCTGTAAATTTGAAAAGGAGGGAAAACCTCCAAACACATTCTATGAACCCACCTTGATTACAAAACCAGTCAACATCACATTAAACTAATAATACATTATATTCAAGGTGATTTATTTCAGGGATATGTAAATCAATAAGCATGATCCACCAAATCATTGAAAGACAAAAATGATATTAATATCTCAAGAGACAGCAATTGACAATATTCAATATCCTTTTACTATAAAACCCTCAACATAATGAGTATAAAAAGAACATAACAAAGAGTATTATTACAAACCCGTGACTAACATCATACTCTACAGCGAAAACTGAAAGCTTTCCCTCTAAGATCAGTAGCAGACACATACCAGTACTAGTTTAAAAAATCCTGGCAAGAGTAATTAGAAAATAAATGGATATAAAAGCAATCTAAATTGGAAAGGAAGAAGTAAAAGTATCACTATTTGCAGATAACATGATAATATACATTGAAAATTATTGAGACTATAGTAAAAGCTATCAGAAATAATATATGAAACAGTAAAATAATAGGCTTAAAATTAATAATCAAAAACTTTTGCTATTTCTATTTGAGAATAATGAACCAACCGAGAAGTCAGAGAAAAAAACAATTTCACTTATAACTACCTCAAAAATAATAAATACCTTGGAATAAATTTAACTAAAGTAATAGATCTATACGTATAAAACTATCGACATTGTTAAAAGAAATAGAAAGCACAAAGAAGTCAAAGATGTCTTATGCTCATGGATTGAGTCAACATTGTTAAACTGCTTTATTATTTACATCAAAACTCAGTGCAACCCTTATCAAATTCTCAAGGTCAGTCGTCATAGAAAAAGTATGAAATAAATCATGCAATTTATTTGAAAGTACAAAAGATCTGGAACAGGAGATAAGAATCCTAAAAAAAAAAACAAAAATGGATGAATTCCATTGCCTGACTTCAAACTATACTACAAGAGGATAGTAATTAAAGCAGCTTAGTATTGGAATAAAAATGGACACCAAGATGAATGGGACAGAATTGAAAATCCAGAAAAAAGTTCAAACTCAAAATGCATCATGTATGGTTAAATTATGTAATTCTTAAGAAGAAAGTCTCTGTAAATTTTCATGACTTCAGATAAGGCAAAGTCTTCTTAGATACAAGCAAAACATAAATGACAAAGGAAAATAGATATATTAGATTAATACTTGTAACTAATGAATCTGACAGAAGTTCTAACTTACCAGTATTATACACAGCTGGTTTTAGTATAAAGGTCCCAATTCCTATAAAGATCGTGACTCTTTCTCTTATATGTTCTATTAGAATTGATTCCTCTGTCAACTAAAACAATTAATGGGATCAACTATAATCAATTCATTTTAGGAACAGGAAAAATGGATTTCTTTGATAATATTAGTGTAGGAATCAAGGAAAGTGAGAAAGAAATAAATTAAAATTGAGGTTTTCAAAGAGTTCAGAGATCAGAGGACCAAAGTAGGAAGAGAGAAAGTTAAGAGATTGTTGGTATCATGCCAAAAGGGGCAGGTATATCTCAAATGTCCACTTCAAACAATTGATAAGACTGCTCCAAATACTGGGTTGAATTTTGAGGTTGAATCTGGATTTAGCCATGTGTGTCTTGGTTAAATGGTGATGCATGGAAGATGAGAAGGAGGTGATTTGGGCATTCTGTTAGCTCTTGTTCTTATTTATAAGTTATCCTGATCCTTGTGACTAATAGTCAACAGCTTAAACAGTCAGAAAATAACTGATAGGAAATAACAGGTGCACTAAGTAACAAATCACTAAAGGAATAAGGCTGCTGCTGAACCATAGACACTATTGGCTGTACTGTGGATCTTCGCTTGACCGTTCCCTGAGGAAGGTGTGGTCTCTGTTGCCTGAGTGTAAGTGACACCTACGAAAGAAGACTGCTTATTGGCCTCCAAACTCAGCAAGATATTTTTTAATACAAAGAGTAATGCAAAACTAGAGGACTATTTTCTCTGATGCTTGCTATCCAATATTGTAGCACTTGAACACTTGAGTTACTGAGCATGTGAAGTATAATTAGTATGATTTGAGAGACTGAATTTTGAATGTTAATTAGTTAAAATTGACATTGAAACCCAGTTCTACCACCAGAATGGTGAAATAATGTAGGGAGCATATAAAACACGATCACTATATAGGTTTCCCAGGACATCTTGGGAGTGTGAGCACCAACCAGAGAAGGACAGAACCGGGAAGACAACATACCCACCATGTTAATTAAACTATCTTAAAATTTAATCTGTTCTAAACTTGTGTGACAGTTAGAATTTGGACTTTATGTGATAACCTTAAGTTGCTCTGAACTTATGTGATAAGATAACTTGTAACCCAGTAGCTTGCATGATAAGCAGACAGGGGGATTCACCCCTATGTGATAAGCAGACAGTGCCTAAAATTTTTCCTGAAAATTGTGTTTTGTTTAAACTTCACGTAGCTTTTTTTTTTCTTTTCTTTTCTCAATTATAAAATTGTGAACATGGGGTCACTCCATGCCGAGCCTTCCAGCTGGCGCCGTGGGTGGGGAGAGCCTTGCCCTTAGCGGCCGCATGGGTTTCTAGGCCCAGGGCTCTGCTTGCCTCCGCCGGGTGGGCTGAATCCTCTGTGTCCGAGATTTCAGCCTATCTGAGCCCAGGTCCTAGGTGAGGGGGCTGGAGCTTGGGGGGGTGGGCTCCTGTGGGAAGTGGGGGTGAAGAGGAGGGAGCCCTGCTGGGGCTCAGGTGAGGGGGGTGCGGCAGTGATACATTGAACCCCCTCTCTGGACTACTTCCACTCCAATTAGTCCTCATCAGGAAAAAGTACTTGTTAAGTCTGCGTTATGGGTTTTGGAATAAATATCCTCCACTGACATGATGCAAGAACAAGAAAGGCTTTATTAACTAGCTTAAGCTAGGGTCCACTTTCAGCCTAGTCCACCGCCTAAGCGGTCCCATCAGAACATGGAGTCTGGACCCCTTCTGTCCCCTGAGTCCGGTCTTTTATACAGTTTTTAGGTCCTGGCAGCCATTGTGGTGGTCTGGTACTGACAGGTTGTCTTACAGTTGGCTGGTCTCCATTGGACAACCAGTCAAGCGAGCTTGTCACTGATTGGTCGGAGGCAAGCTCAAGTCTGATTTCCTGGAGCTGGGAGAGTCTTGGGCTAAAAACGACCTTTGGCCTAGAAGTGAGGCTTAGGCCTGTCAGTGATAGGCCAGGCTACGTCACATCAAACTCTATCCATGATCCAACAGAAGAAATAGATGAGGAGAGCAATTTGAGTAAGGGCCTTGGAGACACATATCCCTTGGGTAGGACCCAGAAAGACTGAAGCGGCCTAAGGAATACAGGACTGTGAGACCAACCATGGAGACAACAGTTGGGATTGCTCCAACACCATCAACCTCGGAGAGGCTTAGGAGCCAGAATTGAGGCCTGCAGAGGCCTCCAGCAAAAGCACAGCGCACCCCGCTCTGGACAGAGGAAGGGGGGCCACAGGAATAAGACAGCGGCATGACAGTTAAGCCGCCCTCCATGAGCAATGAGACCAATCAGACCAACCTTCAATCGACATATCTCCCTTCCAGGGAATTTTTTCAACCAACGACAATATGGAAGAGACATAGAGAATGGAGGAACTTGTACTACTGGACTCTAAATGAGCTTGCACGGGTTGCCGATACAAGCTAAGAATGGAAATATGAGAAGCACTGTCTACCTTGCCCCTGGAACACTGAACCTTACCCTTGACAAGTTGCTGCAGAAGCGAGGAGGAGGAGGAGGAGGAGGAGGAGGAGGAGGAGGGGGGGGGAGGGGGAGGGGAAGGGGAAGGAGGAAGACTTAAGGATTAAATGGACCAACAAACAGTAAAGAGAAAGGAGAGGGAGTGACCAGAGGGAGGGTTGGGGGGCAGACATCCCCAAGGGGACTAACAACCATGCAGGGAGGAACGATGGTGTATGATAGTAAAAGTAAAAAAAATACAAATTAAAAATAAAAATTGTGAACATGTGTGGAATAGTTAAGTATACATAAGATGACGTAGATAGAATGATGTAGCTTAAGAGCCAGCCACTAGCTTAAATAGGGTTAATAACTGAATGCCAGTGCTCTCACAAGAGCTGAGAGAAAGTCAAGGGAAATTTGAAACTGCAAAAAGTCATGCAGCTTGCTTTTCCAGGGTTTCTGCGTACCTCTGTCCTTGGCTCCTTTGAGGCCTGAGTTTTGACTTCAGAGAAAAGACCCAAATATCAAAATATGGCTTGTCCCAAACCTTAAAACGACTTTTGCCTGCCACTGCCACTGCTACTGCTATGGCTGCTGCTGCTGCCTTTGCGGCCTGTGCCTACGCCTGTCGCTGCCTGCTACTCGCCAGGCCACACCAGGCTGATTTGTTGTTCATAGCAACCTAACCTTGGGGTGCTCACTCATTAACACCCAACCCTAGCTTCCCTTTCTGTTGTGTATAGGGAAAGGTATGCTGGTGGCATGGAAAGCTTAAAAATATTTATACTTATGGTGTTTGTTATTTCAATGCTAATTGTGGTTGTGGTTGAACATTTACCAAGCTATAAAGTTTGTGAAAACTTCATCAAAATTTGTTGCAGTGCATCAATCACCAAAGTCACTCGTGACAAGTACACATACCTTTTTGTACTCCTCCTGCTCAGTACAACTAAAATTCTTGAACATTACACATACAACAAACAAGATTCTGAAAAGTGGAGGAGAAGGGAAGCAGCTAGGATCTCCAGTAGCCAAGGAAGGATATAATAGTTTTCTGACTTAATAAACCAGACTGGAGCCAAAGAAGCTGGTGACCAGGAAATACCAATAAGCACCCAAAAATGTGCCAACAAAAAGCCTGCTATATCCAGAGAAGGGAGTGAATTAGAAAGATAGCTTTCAGACAGTATCTGCTCTATTCCAGAAGAAATTGGTGCCATCCCCACCCATTGTAATCAAAGTGGAATGGAGAGCCCATAATTATACACTCGTGAGACTGCAATGAACCACCTCAATATGCCTGCTGGTGTGATTTCAGAGTTTTCTTTCTCATTGTCTGGCAATGCTTTCCCAATTTAGCAATCCTAGTCAGAAACACAGGGAGCTTCAGAACCCACCTGCCAGTAATAAGGTATTTATCTCTTTTCCTGTTAGGATAGTGTCAGAAGAAATGAGTAGAAGGTGACGACTGCCCAGTGGTAAAGAGGCCATCTCCCTATGTAGCCAGAGGTCACAAAGTAGCGAGCATGTACTTCCACACCACTCGGCAGTAACAAGGATACATCTTCTTACTCTGTGGATCAAAGAGAATGAAGGGAGACTTGTACCTTTACAAGGAAATAATGAGGTAGCATGCTCTGCTTTTCTTGCCAGCACAACTTTGATGAAAGCCAGCTAAAACAGAAGTTCTAAAACTTCAGAACATATGAAAACAAAGAAGCAACCAAGAGATGAAAGCACATAAGCACATAGATAACAGTGATAGTAGACTTACTTAAGATTTTAAATCAGCCATAATAAATATTTTAAAGAGTAACTTAAACATTCTCAAGATACAAGAAATGAAAAGACAAAGAATGTTTAATAAAAAAGATATAATCAAATAGAAAAATTTAAACTGAAAATTACAAGGACTAAAAAGCTCAGTGGAGGGTTTCAATAGGGACAAAAAGAATTTGTAAGTTACAAGGAATAAAAACACATATTCCAGAAAGTGAATGAAATCTAAAGAAATTCAAGTCAAGACACAGTATCATTAAATTACTGAAAAGTGGTTAAAAAAAAAGTATTTGAAGTCAACAAAAAAGCACTTATTCAAGGGGGAAAATAATTAGAATAACAATCCTCATTAAAGACAATGGGGGGTAGAAAAGAAGAGACAGTGTTTCTCAAGAGCTGAAATAAAAGAACTGCTGAGAATTCTATACCCCAAACAGGATCGTATCCTAAATAGATCTAAAATATAGGAGGAAAAGGAAATGAAGGCATACAGTCTCAGATAAACTTGAGAATTTGTGGTCAGTTAATCATTTTCTAAAGAGAAAGGAAAAACCTTATGCCATTAGGAAGAAGGTAAGCAAAAATAATTTTTTTGAATTTTCTAAAGTATGTTCTATGGTTGATACAAACTTTTAACACTATCTGATGTGAATTTGAACAGAAAAATATTGCCATTTGGGCTAATTTTCTCTCTTTAATAGTATTTCATCCCAGTGTCTACTAACAAACTTTTTCTTCCCCTGCAAATGAATAAATATATATGTTCACTATGGTCAAGCTGCCAATTTTCAAAATGGAGAATTCTGGTTAAGGAAAAGGTTCTGTAATAATAGAGGGTATGTTTAATAATGCTAGCATAGTAATACTAACACATGTATACTTAAGATCTTTTTTGATTATGCTGATTTTTTCCACGAGAAATTATTTAAACTGGGGCTTTAAACCAGGTCTGTAACTCAAATCATGCCTACAGCTAAAATTTGGAGGATGTAGGATAAATTTGATAAACTCCACTTCAAAAATTTACAACTGAAAATGGTGCAGACCACAGGTGGTTCAGAGGAAGCCTGATGTGCTGGCTAATGGTTTTTCATGATTTACAGATTTATCAAGGGATATATAGCATGCAAGTGTAAAGGACACTTGGAAGCAGTATGTGATAAGCCATGTTCCCTCAACAGAGAGTAATCACACCTAACAGTGACCACATATGTGTTGAAAGTGGGTGACTTTGCCCATGTGATGCTGAGGAGACAATTCATTGCCCGTGGAATCTGTCAAAACACTGATGGTGTCTAATTCTCAATAACCTGTTATCACATGCTCTCATTGTAGTTGAACAGGAAGAGAAGATGAAGAGTGGGAGGGAATGAAAATATTGGGATTCCCTGAGCCGTCTAAGATACCAATACTCAGCTAATGTATAAAATAGCACCATTATTTTTAAAGGATATTCAAATGGTTATTAAGCATACAGAAAATACAAAGATACTAAGCTGTTTAATAAAGTTGTGTTGAGTTAAAGTATAGATATGGGCAGATCGTGTTAAAGTATAGATATCGGCAGATCGAAAAGGAAAATACTCTGGTTGGCAAGACTCTAATATTCATGTATGTTTCTATTAGGGCTGTATATACAGGTCTAATACTTGTAGTCCAGTGTAAGGGTTTTTATCCTACTTACAAGCTGGTTAGTCAGTCCAGTACTCCATTATCATTCTAGAGTGAGATAAACATGTTCTTTATCACAAATGACTTTATTACTCACAGTACAGTAAGCCAAATGAGCATCAGCATGTTTGTACAAGTTCTCCTTGTTCTTAAGTCCCGTAGGGGGAGCATAAGATTCAGAGATTCTTTTGAGAAACACTTTGTTGGAGGAACCTATCCCTTTTATAGCAAGCGGTAAGCAAGCTGGCTCTTTTGTCTTGAACGGAGACATTACTCATCCCTTAAGTTCCTCAGTGCAGGTTCCCAATGATACTTGATGTGATGATCTGGGAACTGACTGTTGGAATAAAGAACTGAACAACGCACACAATAGCAAGCAAGTTGGAAGTTTATTGAAACACACAAGTCAGCTCTGGGTGCAAAACTGCAGGGATAAAACAGGCTAACTCCTGTAGTGAGCTGGCCTGAGATTTATACAAAGACAGAGAAGCAGAACAGTTTTCATGGCACAAGAGGGATTCTGAAAGGGTTATGTTTGGGTAAATGCAATGTCAGGTGTTTTACAGCTGTGCTCATGTTTTGGGTCTAGGGGATGAGCCATGGTAGCTGCGCAGTTTCTTGATTGGTCAACCTTGGCTGATGTCCTAACATAGCTTACCAGCGATGTTTTGAGTTTTCTCGTTATTGACTTTTCCCTCCTATTATGTCTTCTGGGACTCCAGTATCTTCTTGCCAAGGCCTACCCCCTCATTTACATGAGCCATTTCTCACATGAAGTGTTTGCAATGAGAAGTATTGTCAAGGCCTTTCTCAAGTAGCGTTGTCAAGGCTTTTCATTCTTGACACCACCAACCAAGGTGTATATAGGAGAGTCATCAAAGTGTTTCTTCTGAGATCTCTGTAGGGCAAGTTAGCATTAAAAATAGCAAATATACTCAACTGTTGATCTAGCATTCCCACCTCTAGGAATCTGTCCTCTTGCACATGCACATAATGATGGCTGAGAGGTCATTCATTTTAGCACAGAGACTATACAGAAAAAGATCAGACAATGAGATGTTCATTGTGATGGAACTGACTAGGAATTGTGATAGGAACAACAGTAATAACAAAGCATAAAAGGCTTTCTTTGCATGCTAATTTTAATTGCCAAGTGAAGAAAACATGTGCAGAAAAATATGCATAACATATCCCCCCTTTTTTAAGAGGCAAAATTTATAACTACACCTCTTTTCCTTGTACCCATGTAAGCAAAAATTTTCATTTCTCTAAGGATACATAGTAATAAATTACTATCTTTTATTGTTTGTGGGGAGGTGAACTGAAAGACTGGGAAAAGTAGACTTTTTTTTGCACACCTTTTATCTTTTTGTTTTCATTTTTAAACCATGTGATTGTACCTATTCGGAAGACAAACCCAAACTAAAACAAATTATTGAATTTTCTTAACTTAATACCACCAACCATTTAAACCAAAGGTCAGGGTGTTATACTGGTCATGTTTACACTAATTTGGGGGAACTGAACCAGTATTCAAGATCTATTTTATCACCCACCATGTACATGTGAGAGTCTACTTAGTCCAGTGGACAATCCTAATGAGGTATATTTTGTTATCATTACATAGAAGATAAGCTGGCCATAGAACCTCACTCTGATTTGGATTTTATGTGTGATGGAGTGACCATCTTCTTCCTAGATCCAGACTGTTCTTGAAACAGAAACTTGATGGGGAGGTGCCCTCCCTGTTCTTGCACATCAAGGTTTCACCAACAGTTGGCAACTGTAGCTGTGTGTGAATCACCGGGGAATCATGAGGTGGTGCCAGCACACTGATCAAAGAAAATTCTCATGAATGCCAATAAAGTAGGACACCAAAGACAGGATTTGGATTCAGAATTTTAATAATAAATTGTGCCAGTAAAAGCTTTTCAAAGGCAATGATATATCAATAAATAACAGTTAAATTGAGTTCCTGAGAAAGAACCTACCACATGAAAGTATGTCAGAGTGATGTAAATAACAACATGGCATTACTATAAAATAGAGAAAATACTGACAGTCACGATACAAGCACAGCAGACTTCAGAGCTTGCCATTCATACAAATGTAAACCAGTACACAGGAATCATTTTTTTTTTTTAAAGTTTAGGCATTGATAAACTTAAAAGTGTTGCTGCCTAGATATATACTAAATAATGGATACATTATGCTAAAAACTTTAAGGAAAAATATGTGGAATAATATAATGAAGAAGATGCATCAGATTTTTAAAAAGCAAAAAAAGAATTGACCTTTTTACTCAAATATAAATCACTTTAAATAGGAATCATACTAATTTGAAATAAGGAATATTTTGTGTGCTTATCTATGTAGTTATATATACATCTACATTTCTACAAAAATATGTATGGCTTAATTATTTTTTACTCCAATATCACTTTTGAATAATCCTTGCTTTTTTACAAAGATTAGAAAATTAATGTACTTTTAAAATCAAGTTAAGATCAATACTTCAAAGCATACCAAAAAATGTGAAAGAGCCCTAAGGTCACTACATTTCCATATGGTTAACACTTCAGCTGTCTCAGAGAAGAGGAGGAACAATGTCTCATAAACCTTTCAGTGTGGGGAGTCTGTCGGCAGTAGGGCTGCAGCTCTTGAGGTCACGTATCAGCAACACTAAGAGCAAAAGAGGATACTGACTACAGAAATGGACACAGTGCCATTAGTAAATTAAACTGTTTTTGGCATAGCTCACCTAATCCCTTTTGATGTATACAAGCTTAATATATGACAAATGTTGAAGTTTACTCCCAGAAGAATTCAACCATTCCCAAGATGCACACACAAAAGTCACCTCTCAGTTACACATCTGCATTTCTTGAACCCCGTAGGAGATACAATCATAAGAAGGAGTCACCCACACAACACATTATCAGCACACTGTCTAGAACATCTCATTTAAAGACACTCGTTAAAAACATATTCACAGAACCGGCTGTGAATGGCAAGATATGGTAATTTTATAATAGAAAACCCTGCTCATGCAGTACTCTCTACACACCAGACATCTGAAATCACACCCACAGAGTCACCTTACTCACACTTTCTATTATACTATAATATGCAAAAGCAAAAAAAAAAAAAAAAAAAGCAGCTTAACATTTTATCACAATTTTGAAATGTGGGGAAAAATAAGACAAAACCACTGTGTGAATAAAATGGTTATCAGTAACGTCAGAACAGTGTTATCGTTTTTTTTCTTTTTTTACATTATTGCACAGAGATTTCTTATCACATGTTCTTCAGTTTTTATGTCTTTTCCTAAATGTGAATAAGTGCTATGGAAAAATACAAATGTAGAAAATAACAGCAGCATGATTTGTCAAAGTAATTCCCTATAATTTAGTAAGAAAAATGGCTATAAACAAAATAAATGCTCTTTCTAAACTGTACTAAAATTTTAAAAATATTGTTTTAATGCAGTTAATGTCCTCAAAAGCCAATTCAAAGCAATGTTGATCCCCACCTCACATCAACCAGAATCTTGAAACACAGATCTGCTAAATTGGAGTCTTTTAAAAAAAGTTTTGTTTGGCTTGGGTTTTTTTTGAGAAGACCAGAATTTCAATTGAAGTAATCAATGAACGAACCTAAAAGAAAGCTGAGTCAGCTTTCCAAGAGGCCTGTTAAGGACTAATTATGGGCACCTGAGCCTTTGATGAAGCTGAGGCTCTTGAGCATGCCATGTCATGTCTACACGTACACTGGTTGGCAGCTTTCAGTCTGATCCACCAGATCAGAATTGTCCAAATCAGAGTTCTCAGCCTGAGAAGCTTCTGGTCCTGAAGGCTTTGGGCACCTAAAGGGGTAGCCATTGTCATCAAAGAATCTTCGGAAAGTAAATTCATAAAATGCGTGCTCAGGGTGCTTGTTATTTGGGGAGGTGAGAGTGTCCCAGGCCTTTGTGCTGTCTTCACTAGCATCATTCCAAGGGCTTTCTTCATCGACGGGGTCAAAGTTTGAGGTGTCCATGGGGTGGCTGATTTTGGGGACATAGGGGGCTGGCTGCTTCCGGATGTCACTAGAGAAGTCTATGGCACTGAAGAATGGATGGGCCTTCAAGTCATCGGCACCTTCCCTCCCCAGCCGGTGGTCAGCGGCGCAGCACAGTTTAGTGATGAGGTCCCGGGCCTCAGGGCTCAGCTTTACCTGCGCTGGAATATGGAGTGTGTTCTCCCAGTTTATCACCTGATGAGATACCAAAACCAAAATTTTAGTTTCTCCTTACATTTCCATGCCAATCTAGGGCACTTCTGAGACAGTATGTGATCCTGTGACTTTTAACTAATTTTAGTTCATGATAAAGGGCAGTTAGAACAGACAAAGAAGCAGCAGTTGTAGATTCAAACATCCTAATTTTTTATGTAGAGGGCTTAAGACTTGAGGAAATAGATGATGAAGTAAAATTCAGACCAAAGTAGTAGGGTTTTTTTTTTTTTTCTATCAGAAATACTGTTTAGCAAAGTAATTTTCTGCTTTCCACAAAAATAAAGAGCTGACCACCTCCTAAGTAATTTCTTTAGCTGCGGCAACAAATTTCTCATGATCTACCATGGTCTCATTCCATTATTACTGCAGCAGAAAGATGCTCAATAGGGACTATGCCAGAACAAACAAAATGACAAAAGAACTAGAGAAGAACAGGTGGACTGATCACAGCCGAGGTCTCGTTTTTGTGACACTCAACCTCACAAACTATCCAGGATGTCATAGAGACATGGCTACACTAAAGAGGACATCTAAAGGATGACTCTTCATTGATTACACTTATAATCAAAATAAAATAAGGCCAACATAACTGGTTATTGGCTGAGGTGGCTGAGCACTGGAAAAGCATGGATGAAGGTGGGTATATGGGTAAGTGTGTTGATTTGAACTGGTTAGTTGTTTTAAAAGAACTAAAACTACAAAACTCATGTAAGAAAACTTAAGAGAAAATCTTCCTGACACCAGATTGGCAATGATTTCTTGGATATAATACCAAAAGCAAAAGCAACAAAATATATATAAATTGAACTTCACAAAAATTTACAACTTTTGTGCATCAAAGGACATGATCAACAGAGGTAAAAGGCAACTTGAGAGACTATATTTGCAGAGCATATACCTATTAAGATATTAATATCCAGAATATATAAAGAATTCCTACAATAAACTACAATAAAACTAAAAAAGAGCGAAGGACTTGAATAGACATTTCTCTAAAAAGATCAACATCACAATCATTAGGGAAACACAAATCAAAACCACAATGAAATACTACTCTATACCCACTAGGATCATTTCTATTTAAAAGAAGAGATAAAAAGAAGTGTCAGTGAGGATGGGAGAAACTAGAACCCTTGTATACTGCTGGTGAAAATGTGAAATGGTGCAGACATGATGTCAGTGTGACAGTTCTTTAACAAGTTAAACATAGAAGACTAAAAGATTATACACACACAATACATGGTTTTCTCTATTTATCTGTTTTCCAAAAATATTACAAGCAGGGATTCAAACAGATACCTGTATACATGTTCAAGTTCGTAGCAGTAATATTATTTACAAAAGCTTAAAAGTAGAAACAACTCAAGTGTCTATGGCTGAATAAACAAAATGTGGTGCATATGTACAAGAGAATAGTATCTAACCTTAAAAAGAAATTCTGACATATGTCATAAGATGTATAAATACTGAAGACACTATGCTGCTATAAGTCAGTTATGGAACGATAAATACTGTATGAGTCCACTTATATGATACAAGACACCTACAAGAGGAGTCTGTAGGAAGACTAAGAGTAAGGTGTTGTTATAAAGAGGAATGGGGAACTGGTGTTTAACAAGTATGGTTTCTGTTTGGGATGAAGAAAACATCTGGAGATGTGTAGTGGTGACAATCGCACAACATTGTGAATGTATATAAAATGAATCAAATAATTAAAATTGGCTAAAATGGTAAAGTTTGTTAAAATAAAAAATTTGACAGGTAAATTAGTAGACATTATAGCAATTCAACTGAAATACAAATAATGACGAATTCCAATATTATTATTACTGAAATAAAAACTAAGCCTTCACTTAGGTTTTATTCTAATGGATTATTAACTTTAGGGTCCACTATAAATTATGGGGTGTAAGAATACCCCCAGGAACTGTCCAGTAAACGTGTGTCAGCTGGTAAGCACACTGTTCTGGGAGCTGCAGATTTCAGCTGAGTTTCCATGCAATCTTTCTTAAGTAATCAAGGCAATCTTAAGTAAGTGATTATCATTCTAAAACTGGTTATTTAGTACTGAATGATTAATTTGATAATTGCTTCAAATGAGTATTGAAATATGCACAACTGACCACATAGCTTAATGCTGTAAACACTTAAATAAAAAGTTAATCTCTCCAGGTATAGTTTTTGTGTGAACAGGGGGTACAGCGGCAGCATGAAGTAGACCTGCAGCCTCCATCACTGTTTCTCAGTTCTCACCTGGAAACACCAGGACAGCAGAGGACCAGTGAGTCAATTATGGTTTCAGATACCCATATGTACCAAAAAATCAAGTCTTAACTCTGTGGCTTCCCTCATTAAAATAGAAAAAAATCAAAATAGGTGATAATATTAATAATTCAAAAAAAGGTCAAACACTGCTTAGAGACCCATGGTTCACCAGAAAGTCACGTGACTCAGCTGACACTTTTTCCCACTTAGTTACCTTCAGTTGGGTTTCCGTTGGAGTAGGGGCTAGAAAGGGCGGCTGCCCCACCAGCATCTCGAAGAGAATCACCCCCACACTCCACCAGTCACAGAGCTGAGTGTATCCTGAAAGACAAAGCCCTACTCATTCCAGCACAGAACATGTACTCCTCAGAAAACTGGATGAAAAATCTGCCCATTCCACCTTGCTGTCAAGTGAGGAAGCATGTTCAAGAGGCACACGTGGATAAACACATGTATAAACATGAAAACCAAGCCACAACCAATGTGCCTCCCAGTCTGTGGCTCAGAGTAGAATTTGGGAAAGGTCACCTGCCAGGCCTTAAAATCTGAATGTGACAGGAGCACGTCACCTGTGTTTTCTTATTTTCAGTCATTAGTCTGTGATAGACACAGGGTGTTTTTGTAATGAGAAAAGACTTTTCCAACTTAAAAGGATTGCTGTTAGTTTTAGTAACAATCTCAACTAGACTTTCAAGTTTTTATGGAATATACAGCTATTAATTAGAATAGCACTAGCTGAAAATAGAAAGTACCCTGACTAGTGAGGCAGGAGACCAGACAGCAGAGTGGGGACCAATCTCAAGAAGGTTGTGCAACAGGTTTCTTTTTGATTTTTTTCCCACTTTTCCTTTAGGTCCCCCACCCAAGTCCCGGTCATACTTTAGTCTTCATGTCACTGAATCTGCTTCCTCTCTCCTCCTGCCCAGACAGATTCCAAGGGCTGCAAAATAGCCCTATCAACTCAGGACTAGAGCACTAGATGTGGAGCAGGATGGGGAAAGTCTTCCTCATTCCCTCCACTTTGGTCAAGACTCCCCACTTGGCGACAAGATTGACACAACAGCCTCAGGGTGCTTATATTACTGTTACCACACCCTTGATGTGAGCTATAGGTTACCATAGTCAACAAAGAAAATTCAGACTTGATCTCAGTCTGACCGGTAATAAAGATTTGAAAAAAATGTGAAAGATAGGTATGTAATTCATTACATATAATTAGATCAACAAACCACTGTTGCTAGGGAATCCTGCACCCCATCAAGGCAAATTTGTTAAAGTAATCGCCCAGGAGACCAAATTTCCTGAGTATGTGGGACTTTATCCACACTGCCCAATCTTACCTTCATGGTGCTTCCGGACTAGTAGGAGTTAATTGGAAGGAAATAAATTTACATTCTGTTATACTCAGTCACCAAATGGAGACAGTACCACCCAGCTAGGGGCCCTGGGCATGTCTGGCTTTGGCAGACTCATCGGTGTGACTCTTAGGAGCTATGCCTATCACTTGAGTCTATCAAACTCAACGAGGTCTGGAGTGATTCTGATGAATCCTGGGTAGAGAGCCCACACCCTTTATCTGATCTACTACCTCTCAGGCAAAGGAAGGGGCAAGTGGAGACTGGCCTAATGGTGCATGTCTTCTATTGCCCAGGAAGAAAGGGGAATTCCAGAACTAAACTGATGCATGCTGTGGACCTGTTTGTTAAGGAAATAATTTATCTCACAGGCATCTATGAGTAAAAAGACAGAATGGGGATATCCAGGGTCTTAGAAAGCAGGGGTTGACGAGATAGTCAGAGGTGATCTGGGTACAGATCTAAGATCCAAACCACCACGGTGGGGATTCAGCAAGCGTTCACTGAAGGCAGAGGAAGTACAAACCTTTTCTGAGCAGCACTTCTGGTGCAATGTAATTTGGAGTTCCCACCAGAGAGTGCGCCAGACACCGCTGATGCTGCTTCTTGACTCTCTGCTCCAGAGTCTTCAGCCTATCTCCACACCGACAGTTGGATACATCGTCCCAGAGGTCGCTGGGCTCCATACTGTCCTGTCGGATGTGGCTACCTTTCATGCGAGAATTGGGGCAGAGGGAAAAGAGAATAAGTAACAAAGCAAACATTCCAACAACTCCACAAATTCATAGCTTTGAACAGAAAAGTAATTCAATTTAGTCCCTGATGCATTTAAGAGAAAGAATCCCCATTGCTGAGACACAATCTTTCCTCCTCTAGGGAGAAAAGGATGTCACACCAAATCATAAAATAATGGCATGACAAATAACTTCAAAATGATTAGGAGCCACCAGGAGGGAAAAAGAGTTGCCTAAGCTGGTTTAGCTATGTCCGAATGTAGCAAGTGGATGTAGCATGCCTGATACAATACCTTTCTGATAGTATTTTGAATTGTGAGTCCACCTAAATCCAGTGCAGAGGCCGAAATCTGTCAGTTTGATGTGGCCATCAAGATCTATCAAAATGTTGTCTGGCTTGATGTCCCGGTGGATAAAACCCATCTTGTGAACACTCTCGATGGCCAGGGTCAACTCTGCAATGTAGAATCGGGCCAGGTGCTCAGGGAAGACCTCCATCCGGATCAGCAGGCTCATCATATCCCCACCCGGAATGTAGTCCATCACGAAGTACAGACTGTCCTTATCTTGGAAGGAGTAGTAAAGTTTGACCACCCACTCATTGTCTGCTTCAGCCAGGATGTCCCTCTCAGCCTTGACGTGGGCCACCTGATTTCGGTTCAGGACGTCCTTCTTCCGCAGGGTCTTCATGGCATACAAGGCGTGAGTGTCTACCTTACACGCGAGGCACACTTCTCCAAAGGCACCAATGCCCAGAGTTTTGATTTTCACAAACATGGACTTGTCCATCTTGGCCCTCTTGAGCCTGTTGTAATTAGATTCCTTCTGGTAGAGGATCTTCCTCATCTGTTCTTGCTCAGCTTCACAGAGTCCAGCCTGTGTAGATAGAAACAAGGAAGAGTCACAGAGATAACCTGGTGACAGAAAATGGCTGGGGTGGGAGATACCTTAGAGCAGAGAGAATGCTACCTTAACAAAAATGACAGTACAGAAGGATTGGGTGCAAAATACCCTAAGCAATTTAATTAGCCAGTTTTGTTCTTTTTATAGTCACCTGTTGACAGAGACCTGGAAGCCAAAGGAAAGACAAAATAAAGTTCTTTTTCTAGGTGACTTTAGACCCTAAAAACTAAAGGATACCTCTAGTAATAAAAACCTGTGGAAAACTAAAAAGAAGAAGAAAAGGGGAAAACCTGCAGTGGAAAAGCAAACACAAAATCCCTGTACCTGTAAGAGTAATCTATTATTATATTAGCTCAGGGAAAACAGAAAACAAAAAAGTCAATGAAGAGGAGATGGCAGAAAGAGCACAAATTTGACTTTCTGGAGTCTGAAATTATTGGCCTCACGTAAGTTAATTTACTTAACATTTTAACTTAAATTATTTTATTTCATTTTTTTGAGACTAGGTCGCGCTATGTTGCCTGGGGGAACCGCAGACTCATGTTGCCTGGGGTACCATGGATCCCCAGCCTTCGCTTCCCAGGTAGCTGGGATTACAGGTGTGCGCCACCATGCCCAGCTATATTTTAAAACTAGGTCTCGCTATGTTACCCTGAGCAGGTCTCAAACCCGCGGACTCAAGTGATTCCTAGTCTTATGCACGTGCCACCGAGCCCGGCCTTAAATAATTTTATTAAATTACCTTCTCTGTTAAAGGTAAACTATGGTAAATTTAAAATATTACCAGGTAACTACAGACTTAAAGGAAGGATAAATGAACTATCACCAGATCTATTTTTCTTTAAATATACCACAATTTCAATTTACACAATCTCAATTTTCTTTTCTACTCTTTCAAGATGTTTTATTACTATTATTGATGAATGTTGTTGATAAAAAAGGATGCACTAAAAATTAGGTACTTTAGGCCAGGCATGGTGGCACATGCCTGTAGGTGGCAGCCTAGGAAGCCACGACCAGGGCCAGGGAATGCAGTTTGAGTCCTGCTGGGGGCACACAGCGAGACCTAGTCCCCAAAAAATAGCCGGGTGTGGTGGCATGCGCCTGTAATCCCAGCTACCTGGGAAGCTGATGCTGGGGATTGCTTGAGTCTGTGGTACCCTGGGCAACGTGAGCCTGCGATTCCATGAGCAAAAATAGTGAGTGAGACCTAGTCTCAAAAAAATAAAAATTAGGTATTTTACCTGCCAGCCATGTCATGCCTGGCCATGGCAGACCACATGCATCATGCCTCCAAAATGTTCATCCCATTACCTGACTGTTGCCCATGAGACCATTGCTTGTAAAAAAGACATGAAGAACAGAAACCAAACTGTGATTCTTGCCACCAGCTTAGGAAAGGGCCAAGATCAGAAGACAGAGCAAAACGAGTGATTACCTTTGCCATTTCTTGCTCCAGCTGTAGCCTCCTGTTGACCTTCTGCTGGTAGGTTTTTATGACATTTTCTACATGTTGCTCCATGAAGAACTTAAAGGCATAGGGTGAGTAGCTCTTGATGCGAGACTCTCTTTTCTCTTCATCTCTGCTATTTTTCCGAACAGGAACAGGAGAAGTCTGGATCTGTTTTTTGTCCTTGCCCATCTTCTCCCCTTTGGTGTTCTTGTGACTCTTGTCACTCCCCTCTGCAGGGTCTGCTGCCTGGCCTCCTCGGAGGCTCTGCTCCATCCCCACACACAGGCTGTCCACACTGAACTGCTCAGATTTCCCCTGGAGCAACAAATGCTTGGGGTATGGTGGGGGTGGGCACCTCATTTCTGGGCTGCCATATTCAATGTCCAGTGGGTACGAGCTGGTGCTCCCCAAGGGCATAGGATGCTCCTCTTTGGATTCCAGACTTTCCACCCCTGGGGCAGATGCAGGCACCCAGGCTGGGTGGGAGGGCCCCACAGCTGTTTGGGGCTCTGGCCTCATCACCCTCACGCTCTTGACTGGGTGCAGGATGTGGGCAGCTGTCACAGCTGTGATGGTGTTGGGAGAGGACACCGAAGGCTCTGTTTTGCTGGGCACTCCTGCCCGGATGGGCACAACCACTTGCTGCTGGTGGTTGTTGAAGGAGTTGGTCCTGCTGGGGACTGGGCCTTCTGGTAGGAAGGCCACATGCTGGCGGCTTGGTGCTTCCAGGCCTGGTTTCTGAAGAGAGTCTCGGCGGGACAGGGTGGAGGACTGCCACTGCTGGCCGGGAGCACTGTTCATCTCATACAGATCCACATTGAGACTGTTCCTAGAAGGGCTCAGCAGGTTCTGAGGAGGGTTGTCACTCACAAAAACCTGGGCCCGAGAGCCCATCAAGTGTACCTGGTGGGCCTGTTTATGGTGTGGATGTGACACGTACAAACCTGCCACTGGCCCTGGGGGCTGAAAGGCATGGCCAGGCCCTGGTGGCACAGCTGGGCCCTTGGCAGCGAGGTTGGAGTACCCTCCTGCCTCCTGTGTCTTGCTCTGGAAGGAAGAGCTGCGCTGGATGCTGTAGCCCAGTGGCTCCCCCGGCACCAGCAGGTGTGGCCTGTAGTGTGTGCCCTGCAGCGAGAGCACTTGGCCCCCTGGGCTGGACACAGGGAAGTTCATCCCTGCAGTCTCTAGGTTTGCAGCAAAGCCTTTGGGTGGGTGCTGATGGCTGCCAGGCACGCTGTGAGGACTGACTCCCGAGAAAACAAAGTCCATGTACTGACGAGGCACTTCTTCCAGCGAGCCAGCACCCTCGTAGGCGGCCCCGCTCAGCTGATGGTAGGGCGGGAAAGGGTCTCCTGTCCCATCAAAGCTCGGCCTCCGTGGCACAGTGGCTGGTGAAATGCCCTTTCCTGCAGAAGAATGGATAATGGCATTAGGGTGTCTGCTCAGTTGGTCCTGGCACTTGCAGGCCAGTCACTCACCACTGCAATACCCTTGGAGCTGATACTGCTTTGGTACAGTTTCTTTACGACTACAGGCCTGTGGATAAGGGCTGAATTCTGCCATAGGTAACCCAGACAACTTTCTGCCATGCCTACCTGAGACCCCCCCCTTCCCCCATCCCCGGACACTCAGGAAAGGAAAGAGTCACTGCAGCAAACAGATGTCAGAGCCACACTACAGCTGATCTCTGTGCTGGAGGTTGCATTGTGACTACACAGCAAAGGCAAATGTAGGTAATAATCATTATGGAATATGGGTCTGCTGTTCACTGGAGAGATGTGCTCCAAGACATACCTAGAAGTCTAAGAATCTGAACATGGATGGCCAGTTGGAGACTGTTTAAGGAAATTCTATCAAGCAGTAAATCTGTGTAATTGTCTGAGTCAGGGATGAAGTGCATTTTCCCTAAGGTCTTCTAAAAAATAGGATAAACTGCTTTTTTCTAAATATCAAGAATCTCTTCTAGCACCCAGGGATCTAAGGTGGCTGCTTCATTCTCAAAGAGAAACCCTCATGCCAGGCAGTGAGGCAGCATTTGGTGCCAATGCCCTTCCATTCCCAGGAGCCACCAAGGAGTTTTCCCAGTGCTGAGTTCACTTCCTCCAGCTCCAAGAGGCAGCAGCCACTGGGCAGCCTGTTGCCGAGGCCACAGGGACAGAAAGGGCATGTATCAGAATCAATGAAATAAATCCCCTTTTCAAAAATCCCTCCATGGGCCCAAGAGAACATGAAGGAAACATTTTTACTTCACTGTGCTGAGTTGCCTCTTTTTTTTTTTCTTCTTTTTTTTGAGACTAGGTCTAACTATTTTTGCCCATGGAACCCCAGGCTCACATTGCCTGTGGTACCAGGGCTCGAGCAAACTCCAGCCTCAGCTTCCCAGGTAGCTGGAATTACAGGTGCGTGCCACCATGCCCAGCTATTTTTTAGGGAGTAGGTCTCACTGTGTTGCCCCGGGCGGGACTCAAACTGAGATTCCCAGTCCCAGCCATGACTCTATAAGCAGTCGCTTACAGGCATGCCCCAACGTGCCTGGCTTGAGTTGCCTCATTTTAATATCCAGTAAATTTTTCAGTGTCTCACAAGACAAAACAAGTACACAAAATCCTCTAGGGATGAAGAACCACGGATTATTTCAGACAGGGGTAGAAACTCATGTTGGTCCCATGACTGACCACCTGCCACCTCCCTCCCATCCAGGTGCCAGGTCCAGAGCAGGCCAGGCTCAGCTTGCCCATCACTGGAAGAAGACAGAGGGCCAGAGCACAGCCTGCTCACCACGGCCACACCAAACCTCCCTGCTGGCATACTGCTCCACACTTTTAAACCACACACTTCACAGACAAGGCTGTGGCTGTAAGCCTACCTGGGGAGGTCTGCTTAATGACTCGAACAATCTGCTCATTCCGAGGGTCCAGGTAGCCCATCTTACTGATGTACTCCAGGGCCGCCTCAATGCTCCTGCTGCCAGTCTGCTTCAGAGCTCGTCCTGCCATTTCCTGGGGGGAAGAGCACAGATACATCAGTGGGGCTCTAAACACAAGGAACTTTACAGCCTGATGGGTGTGACAGCCCAGTGACTGCCAGGGCCCTGCAGCCTGCTGTGGACTCATCTCAAAACAAGCATAGCTGGCAGCCTGTGGAAGGGTGCCTGATATCCAACATTTAACACATATAACCCAGACTCTTTTTCGTGTACATGGGAAACACGTAGGTGTTTTGAGAGTAGCCCTGGAAGAATCTTAAGCTTGCTTCTCCTTAAGAAACTTCTGTGACTGAATGAATGAATTATGATTTGTGGAAAGCCTAAATCTGAAAAAGTTTAATGTCAGAAAAACTAACCTGAACCCCAGTTCCCCCCACCTCCAGGCTAACTCCACAAGAAGGACTATCTGCAAAGCCGAGTTTAGGACCTAGTGATTTGCCCCCGAGAGGGGTGCCAAATAATCACTTATGGAAAGCTTACTGAATGCCAACAGTTTACATGACCTGCACTGGCTACTTCACCAACATGTGCTCAGGGACCTGGTCTGCTGGGAGAAAGCAGAGGTGGTGGTGGGGTCCTTGGAAGAATGCCCAGCATACGGAGGCCCTAAAACTCTTGTGGGATGAATACAGGATAGTGACTGGTAACCACCAGAGGGGAGGTCCAGGAAACCTGCAGCAGGAGGACAGCAGTTGGGCCCAGAGCAGAGCTACCATATGGAAAATACAGCAGCTGTCCCAGATGCTGATGATGATTTCCAATGAGGAGGAAAAGGAGAGGGCACGCTAGGATCCACTCTTGAATGATGTAGGCTTTTCAAGAACAGACAGAATCTGGGCAGGTGGAGAGTCCAGTAGAGAAGGGTGGAATGGTGAGAGCAGAGGCCTGAGGGGAGATGGTGTGATGCTGGGCAGAACACTCAGGCGCTAGCTGCTAGGGGAAGGGAGTCACAGATGGGCCCAGACCATCCAGGGTCTTGTCTTTCTTGAAAGCAGTATCAGGAGCTTTCCCACAGAGGTGTGTGGTGGATAAGAAGACAAAGAGGAGCAGAGAGAGAGAGACAATAAGCAGAGCTGGAGGAGCTGTCTGCAGGGATAAAAAAGTGCGAGCTGACAGAGAAGCAGGAAGAGATGGGGCATTGCAGACTATATCACAGGCTTCTCCTAAGACAAAGGCCAGGAGAGGGGAAAAGAAGACCAGAGGCTGACCTGTTGAGACAAAGAGAGTGCAAAGGGGCAGTTATAGGGGATTCTACAGAAGGGAGCAGGAGCCTTGAGGGTTAAGGGGCAGGCAAATGGGCAGAAGGAAAGTGAAACTGGGGAAGAGAAGGGGTTTTACCAGGAAATGATGGAGGGAGTTGTCTGAGAGCAGAAGGGATAGGAAAGCACTGAGGAGATCCTTTATATTTGGGGGGGCAGGGTAAGGAGGTGGGAACTCTGAGTTCTGCAACAGAATAGCAGCTGAGCCTGAGCAAAGAGCTACCATATGGAGAATATGGTAATTGTCCTAGATGCTGGATGAATGATTCTCCTGACTTTCTACCTCCCCAGGCTGTCCCAGGTAAACCGGAACGGCCCAGGTCCCACTATATTCCTGCTCTACCAGGTCAGGCGGCACTACACATCTGTGACTCAGACTCATGCGTGGTCTGTCACATTCACAGCCACTCATGTCCCTGAACTTTGCAGCTAGAATGATGAGCACTTAACATCTCCATATAATATTAAAATCAGGGTTTCCTCTCCTGGCCACATTCCAACTGAGTGGTAAGTCGGAACACATTTACGATACTTGGCTCTGAGCTGTACCCATATTCCCAGCGATGTAGTGTGCAATGTGGGAGAGAAGCAGCTGGGAGACAGCCTGAGATGGAGGCTGGGGGGTGATGCGACAGGAGAGCAGGTCAGGGATCATGAAGAGTGCGGGAAGGTGAAAGCAGACTGGGAAATGGTAGTAAGAACAGAGCTGTTTTTAAAAGCATTGTTTGAGTGGACAGAAAGGGCAAGTGTCTGAAGTTGGGAGAAGTTGTCAGGAGAGACATTGGTGGCTCCAAAGTGAATGTTTCAACACCTTACCTGTGGACGGAAGGTGTACACTTCAGCCTCCTACTTCACAGCTCTGCTATGTGAGTGAGATCATGTCTGCAGACAGCTCTCAGCAGCTCAGACAAGATGTGGTATCAGACTCATCTGATCAGGATCCCCCTGGGGCTTGGGGTACCCACATGAAATACATGCCAACAGAGCCAGCAGCCCTGACCACAGCACTCAGTCAGCACCAACTGCTCCACTTCTGTCTGTAGAGTGACCACAGGGCCCATCCCACAGAGAGAAATGCACACACCATGTCTGTTACTTCAGTGCCTGCTCAACGCCACGAAGGGCAGCCTGCAGGCCAGTCAGTCAACATGTACACATACTCAAACTTCTGTCACCGTCCACCCTCAACTTCAAGATTTGTACATTTATTGTGCTTCACATCTAGGAACTCAACCACAGAAAAGCAACAGGACACCACAAATAATGGCTGATACATACGTAATGGTGATATATAACCACACTAATGAGCCAGCTTGTTCATCAAATAAAACCTTCAAATAAGTCAAATCGGTTGAATCCTGCTCTTGTGTGTTCATCACCCCCTGTGTAACAAGTATGCATGTCTCCACAGATGAACTCCCAGGAGATGCCAGTCTACAAACACACATAGATATGTGCTTTAGATGCTGAAGATGAAATGCAAAATTGCTTCTGAGTTGATCAGGAATACACACTCTCTCTGTCATGTAGACTTACTAGCAGTCTGCTACTTCTATGTAGCTTCCTCTGAGGCTCCCTGAGACACCAGTCCTCGGACAAGCCAGGGGCCTGGAGTGTCACTGCAAGAAGTGGCTGCGCCTTGCTCAGAAGAGGGGCAAAGAGTTGGGAGCCCCTACCTCCAGCACTCCCACCCCTCGTTTTCTCTACAGGCTGTACCACTCTGAGCTTGGCCCTCTCAGGGAGTAGGCTTGAACCTCTACCCAAAAGATCAGCTCAGCTATCCCTTTTGGCCCAGGTTGGAGAGAGTAGTGGGGACACCATAATATACATTATATACAGTATTTCTAAGGTACCTAAGATTATCTTGCCTCAGAGCTTGTACCCCTCCTGAATGTCTGTGCTGAAACACAGGTGTGTTCATAAGACAGGGGCTTCACATCTCTAGCACTTTATATACCTGCCCTTTCTGCTCCTTTCCACCCCCACTACCCCTATGCCTCCTGTACTTTTACTAAACTGTCCCAAGACATTTAGATCCCCACATGGACTAGGAGCCCAGAATGTACAAGGCAGAGGCTTCCTAATTTGGGTTTCCCTGGGATCTCAGTAGTATATTTTGAATCAAACTGAAATGGCTTATAACATCTATAATGAAAAGAGTAAAAACTAAAGAAAAAAAAAAACACTAAAGAAGTAGGGGGATGACTGATGAAGCCACCAGTAAAGTAAAGTAGTCCATACTTCTGGGCCCCAAGCAGTGACAGGGTAGGGTCCACGTCCCACCCACGAGGTCTACCTCACCCTCTGCTGTGAAAACAAAGTCACCTCATCTCCAGAAACCTGCCGGTGTGACTATTTCCCCCACACCTTCTTTCCGGTGATTACCTATCACTGATGCCCTGGGAGCAGATCTGGGAGATGGGCCCTCTGACTGGAGGACACCTATCCCTCTCACCCTCCTTTGCTGAAGAAAGTGGCTTACACTGAGGTGGAAGGGAAACAAGTGAGGAGAACAGAGAGGCAGAAGCTGGAGGTAAAGCACGCACACCTGGTGCCCAGACAAGTTGGGACTTTTCTCAGAGCAAAGTGTAGGCAACAAAAATCCTGAGACACTCAAACCAGGCCACTTGCACCTCTGTACTTCAAAAGTGTCTGGGATCACTGTACCCTTTCACTTCTGTGCCTCTGAATGCCTCTTCCCTGCTCCACAACCTGTTTGTTTCGTCTTAACTGCCACTTTACAAAGCTGCTCATGAATTTCCAATGGATCAATGAAGAAACAGAAATTACTCACTAATCTGTTTATCAAATTCACAATGAAGGAAAAAGGCAACAGTGTATAGCTAACAGGGGAACATATAACAGATGAACTGTCAGCGGCTAAACTTGACAGAGAAGCCAGGTGTGGTGGTGCTTGCCTGTAATCCCAGTGACCTGGGAGGCTGAGGCTGGGGATTACTTGAATCTGCAGTTTTGAGACAACCCTGGGCAACATAGCGAGACCTAGCCTCTTAAAAGTTAAAAAAAAAAAATATATATATATATATATATATATAAAAACTTGACAGAGAGTGACTCTAAAATTCAAACCTATGAGACTCAGATGTGGTAGACATAGTGGTCACCCAAAATTTAAAACATGGAAGGTTAAATAGAACATACTATGGTCAAAAGTTGACTATGAACCGGATCTTCACTGCAGAATTTACATGGAAAATAGAAACTATTGGAAACTATGCAATTTCTAATGAAACCTAGACTGGATTCTGACACAAGAGGAGGTGGTCATCAGTAGATGACAGAAGCCATTTTGACACCTGCCTTCCACAAAGCCCAGATTCCTCTGCCCACCAAGCTCTGCTGCAAGTACCATGCAGGAAGGTCGCAGTGAGATGGCTCAACTGTCAGGTGCATTATTCCCTCACTACCTGAGCAGGAGGGAGGACGGCAGGTGACAGAAACCAAAACGGACACCAGCACAGAAGAGACCCTCAACAAAGGCTCTGAAAACACTCTGAGCATGGTTTACCCAGAGCCTCCCAATCAGCAACAGGGAGTGAAAACTCACGGCAATATGGAAGCACCTCTCTTGGAAAACTTCAGAATTAGAGAAGACAATAAAAGAAGCCACAACACTGGCTGGCTGAGGGCTACAGGGCCTGGACACCCTGTGACAGGTGCAAGTGAGCAAGCGGCCAGGAGCCACAGGCACAGCAGGACACAGGGCTGAGTAACAGAAAGCAGCTGGTACTCAATGGCAAAGTGGAAAGCTTATACAGAAGCACAAGGACAAGCGCACAGAGAGTAGCTTGAGGCTGGTGTGGGGAGAAGTCAGGAGGTGAGGCTAAGCTTGGCACGGGGCCTTGGCCTTGGAGCCAAGTAAGTCAAGGAGCCTTGTTACACACACTGCTTTCTCAAAATGCATTCAAGTCCTCATTTAAGTCTCAATCTAGAACTGCACCTGCCATACCAGGCATAACACCTCATCCAGAAGAGCAGTATGAGGACGTAATGGTACAGAGTTTGGACATAACACCAAACCTCATGGGTTGAGATCTACCCTCTGCTGAGGGAAGAAGTGGGTGTTGAGATATGGGCTGTCCTACTCTAAAGCGAGGGTATTGTCAATGTATGAGGGGAAGGACAACCAGACAACTGTTCTAGTGTTCAACAGTAAAAAATAACTGAACTGGAGATTTCTGTTCAGTGAATAATGAAAGAATTTGACTTTAACCTAGGCATCAATAAAAGGAAGAATCAGAAGCAAGGAGTGAGACAGAGGATGCTGCTTGTTCTCCTGGGTAGCTGCTCCTGGCATCTGGGAAGATGGAGATGGAGATCAAAAGATGGACATACCAAAACATAAACCAAGAAATGTTAGGGAAAAATGCCCAAAACAAAACAAAACAAAACAAAACAAATCAGAGCCAGGTGTGGTGGTGTGTATCTATAATCCAAACACTGGGAGGCAAGAGGTCAGGGATAACTTGATTTCACAGGTTAGAGACTACCCTCCGCAACATAGCGACCTGGTCTTGAAAAAGCAGCCGGGCACAGTGGCTGGCACTGTAATCCCAGCTACCTGAGAGGCTGAGGTTGGGGATCGCTTGAGTACGAGATTGGGACTACCCCGGGCAAGACAGCAAGACCTAGTCTTAAAACAAACAAACAAACAATTTCTCCAATAAATATTTTTGTATCATCCAATTTGTATTCCTGGGTCATTCTTAAAGAAAACTGCTTCTACAGAAGAAGTTTACAAAATCTTTAAAGTTGTTCTGCTATCTCATGCATTATTTACCACTTATTAATTATTAATAGTCTAAAATGAAGCTGTGCAGTGGGCTAACGACTCTCAGAATGATCACTGGTCAATATGTACCAAGAAAATCTTAAACACACTTAAATTCTCCTCAACTCTTCTACAAAGCTTTATTTGAGATTGCTCAATGTCTCATGTAATTTATACTGGATCCACTAGGAATGCAGTTACCCCAGTACATGCATAAGAATCAATCTAGACTACTTCCTCACACCATACACAAAAACCAACTCAAAATGGATTAAAGACTTGGATGTCAGACCTGAAACCATAGAATAGATAGACGAAAAGACAGGCAAAACACTCCAAGACCTATACCTCAGAAACAACTTCCAGGACCTATCTACACAAGCAAGGAAAACATAAACAGCTGGGACTACATCAAACTAAAAAGTTTCTGTGCAGCAAAAGAGACAATAAGCAAAACAGAGAGCCACCCAGATGAATGGGAAAAAATTTCTGCACTCCATTCAGCTGATAAGGGTCTGGCATCAAAGATCCACAAAGAACTCGGAAGACTCAACACATACAAAGCAAAATGCTCAGTCAAAAAAACATGCAGAAGAAAAGAAACACTTTACATGCTGGTGGGAATACAAACTGGTTCAGTCACTAAGGAAAGCTGTGTGGAGGACCCTCAAACTACTGAGAATGGAACTACTATTTTATCCAGCAATCCCACTTCTGGGAATCTACCCAAAGGACACCAAAACACTAATTCAAAAGGACACCTAACCTGTACTCCGATGTTTACTGTAGCACTTTTTACAATAGCCAGGATAAGGAAAAAACCCAAATGCCTGAAAACAGAAGAATGGATCAGAACTTTGTGGTATATGTATATAATGGAATATTAGTTTGCAATAAAAAGACAAATTTGATGCCTTTGTGATGATGTGGATGAAGCTAGAAGGTATCAAGGTGGCGGAAATAAGTCAAAAAGAAAAAGAAATAGTTGGGCTTGGTGGTGCATGCCTGTAAGTGGCAGCCTAGGAAGTCGTGGCCAGGACCAGGGATCGTGGTTCGAGTCCTGCTGGGGGCAAGTAGCAAGACCTAGTTCCAAAAAATACATAGCTGGGCGTGGTGGTGTGCGCCTGTAATCCCAGCTACCTGGGAAACTGAGGCTGGGGATTGCTTGAGTCTGCCATACCCCAGGCAATGTGAGCCTGTGGTTCCACTGGCAAAAATAGCAAGACCTAGTCTCAAAAAAAAAAAAAGAAAAAGAAAAAGAGAAATACTGGACGATCTCAGCTAATGCAGCATACAGGGAAAACAAACAAACAGGCCGGGCATGGTGGCTCATGCCTGTAAGCTTCAGCCTATGAAACGGCCGGGGCTAGGGATCGCGGTTCGAGTCCCGCCTGGGGCCTGTAGCAAGACCTAGTTCCAAAAAATAGCTGGGTGCACACCTGTAATCCCAGCTACCTGGGAAGCTGAGGCTGGGGACTGCTTGAGTCTGGTACTCCGGGCAACATGAGCCTGGGGTTCCACGGGCAAAAATACGGGACCTAGTCTCAAAAAAAAAAGAAAGAAAGAAAACAAACAAACAATAGGGCAAGTAAAATTTTAACAAACTGTCAGCAGAAATAAAGCATAGAGCAAGGAAGGGGGAGGGGGAGGGGGTGGAAATGGGGGAGGGATGGGTACAAGATAAGATGATGGTTCACAGGTGACAAGGTGGTGGGAGAACCTTGGGGTATACAATAAAGGAAATATATATATTGTGCAATCAATTTAAAAGTAATAATAAAGAATATTTACAATGGAAAAAAATGGACAAAATAGCTTAAAGACACTTTTCCAAAGAAGAAATACAAATGCCCAACAGGCATATGAAAAAATGCTCATCATTTATAACCAGGGAAATGCAAATCAAAGGCAAAATGAGATATCACCTCACACTGTTAAGAATGGCTCATAAAAAAAACAAAAACAAAAAACAGGCAACAAGTGTTGACATGGAGGTAAATGAAAAGGAACACTCTTACACTGCTGGTGGGAATGCAAACTAGTTCAGTCACTATTGAAAGATATGTAGAGTACCCTAAAATTACTGAAAATGAAGCTACCATCCAATTCACAATTCCACTTCTGGGAATATATTCAAAGAAAACCAAAACATTAATTCAAAAGGAAACCTGCACTCCTATGTTTACTGCAGCACTATTTACAATAGCCAGAATATGCAAACAAGCCAAATGCCTCCAAACAGACGAATGGATCAAAAAGTTGTGGCATATTTACAAAATGGAATATCATTCAGCAATCAAAAAAAAAAAAAAACCCTTATGTCCTTTGCAACAAAATGAATGGAGCTAGAAGGAATCAAGCTAGTGGAAATAAATCAGAAAGAAAAAGAGAAATACCAGATGGTCTCACTTAATTAAAACATACAGCAAGGGATGGGGGGAGAAAGGGTGAAATCAGGGGAGGGAAGAACACAAGGAACCAGGATGACAGTTCATGGGTGATATGGAAGGAGAACTTCAGGGTACACAACGATTTACGTGTGTGTGTGTGTGTGTGTGTACACACGCATATATTTAACTAATAAAATTTTTTTAAAGGAATGCAGTCACCATGTCCCCAACTTGGTGACTCTCCAACTCAGATTAAAGGAAAATAAAAAAAAACAAAAAACAGGCTGGAGCACTTTGAGATTTCCTTTATATCCCATATCCCATATCCAACCCAGAAGCAATTTTAGTCAATTTTTGCTAGATGACAGTGGCAGAACATTCTGGATGCTTTTAAGGTAACAACATTTCATTTTAGGTATCTCTCCTTTCAAACATTTTATTAATAACCTATTGATAACTTAAGCCTGGTTCAGTGACAACAAATTCTGAAAAATGTGCTATTTGACCATATCCTATCTGATATGAAAAGGACTCCAACAAGGCAGTTAACAAAAGGGTAACAATGTAGGTGAGGTGTGAATCTTGTACTTGAAGCAACCTGGCAGAATCTCAGTGCCAGAGATTTTTACAGGATGAGCCAAGGTCTTTTTTTTTTTTTTTTCCACAGCTGCATCACCATTTAATATCCCCTCCGCTCAGTGTGGGCCATGCCTGGTCCTGGTCCTGACTGACCAGTTGTCAAAGGTCCACAAAGCCTGGCTCCATCAACCGTGCAGTCTACATGAAGCCAGATCCTGCCAGCCCACACGGAGGCCCAGCCACAAGCTCCTGGGACAGGCAGAAGACAGACTCCTGGCTAGCTGCTTGCCTTTGCTGGTCTGGCCTATCACCTGGGCATGGCTGCATATTCTCTCAGTGTCTACAGGGAAGGAAGACTTGTGGCAAGCCTCATTACATTCCTATGACTGGTGACTCATAAGTCATGGGAATACACAAGCTGGGTTCACATATTCTGAATACCTCAGATATTTAATGGGAATCATCATGAGACTGAAAGTAATTTAAATTCAGTGAAAAGTTATTAAGTAGGAAGAAAGGTATCTTCTATATAGATCTTCTATGGAGATCTTCCCTCCACCCTCATTATGGTCAGGAAGCATTCTTCAAATGTTAGAATTATACCAACATTTTACATTTTGTCTAAAAAACCACCAACTCTAGTTTTGTTGGGTCTATGGGTCAGTTCTCTGCTGGGTTTCTCAGTCATTTTCATATATAATATCAATTTTTATTCAAAATTAATAATGGATAAAAAGAGTGAATTTCTAGCCATGACTTATTTAACAAACTCAGACCCCAAGGCCACTTGAACACTGTAACGTCAGCCACCCCACCCACCCTCTGAATAAAGTTTCCTTAGCAAGTCAGGGGAAAAGAGGTGAGCAGAACCAGCTTCTACATTAGTCACTATTCCTCTTTTTTAACTTAAAAAGAAATCTGA
>PVHY01002781.1:48056-70563 GCA_004024945.1 Uropsilus gracilis
AGAGAAAAAAAAAAAAAAAAAAAAAAAAGGCCATTCTCTTAGGTCAAACAATCTACACAAATTACAATACTGAAAGATACCAGTCAAAGAAAGTAACAGTGCAGTCAGGTGTAACAAAGCAAACAAGCCAATCTTTCTCTCCATCTGGTTTGGTTTAGCCAAATACGAGATACAAATGAAGTACACCTTTGCTAAGGATCTGCTGAAAGAAGTATATGGCAATGAAAAGTCCACGTTGATTGATGATGTCATATGCCCTTCCCCTGGGGTCTGTCATCTATATATTGATATTTATGGACACAGGTTTTATAAAATTTGTCTTGGGTAGCACAGAAATGCCATGATGATGCACTGAAGCCACCTCTTCCCCAGCAATGCACATGACAGTCAGAGAAGCTGAGCTAGTACAGATACTGTTGATTTCACTGAACTGATAAAATGTTTCTGCAGCAAACACTCCTGCTATTGGCTTAAAGTCCAATTTGAGCAATAAAACAAACATCACAGGACCAAGAAAAGAAGGAATACGATACTGTGGGGAGAAAAGTCAATTGGTTTAAGTTTACAGATCCAACCAAATGAAAACTTCTCAGAAATTCACAAAAATTTTTCCATCTGGGTGAGCTAATCTAAGATCTTCTTTGTTCTTTCACAAGTTCATTTTCACACAGGTACTGAAAGGTATTTGCAGGTTATCTGTAAACCATAATAGGGTACATTAAAGCTCTATAAAGTTTATTATTGTACCCCCATTGGCCCAACACAGTCCAGCACACAGTAAGTACCCCATAATGCATGATGAAACAATGAGACAGTGAAATCCTTTTGAGTTTCTCACACATTCTCACCTAAAACCGAAACAAAACTTACTCATAAACTTCTGTAAGAAGATGACAAAGTATCATAACAGACAAGTTATTAACAGACTTTAATTTTTTTTCCTAAGTAGGTGTTAGAATGGAAGGGACAGTAAAAAAATAATTTTAAATAGCCAGTATTTTTTCTTTGTACAAAATTCATTTTTTAAAAAAATGGCCAGGGAAAAAACCTCACCTTTGGCCCTCATACTACCCCCAGAAAGTATTACTCTGCCACAAATACTAACACACCAAATACAGCCTCATACTGTGACCTGCAGCAAAAACCAAGATTCTCTACACAAGCAGCAACCAGCTACTAGTCTGCTAATTTCACTGTGAGGAATTAATCAGAAAACCTCTCTTTAAAACTCCATTTAAGTAATTCCACACAAGGGTAGTCTGTGACTGTATCTCCTATTAACCCTAGTTCTGTTATAAGGAAGGAAATCAGGACAAAAGATAATGTGGTGGAAGACCTTGGGCTATACATTTATTCTCAGACATAAGATAATCAGGACAACCAAACTACTTATAAGAAAAAATACATCCCACAGAGCAAAATATAGCAAAACCAGAAACAAAATCATCTTCACTCTAAGTGCTTCCCTACCAGATTTCTAAGGAAATCTGAAGTAACCAAGTAGTCAGATGAGGTGACAAACCATCAATAAAACTGTGGCAGAGTTCCTGGCACGTAAAGGGAAGTGAGCACAATGAAGAGAAACACTGAGACCACATCCCTCTGTTCTCCCAAGAAGAAAAAAATTAACATTCTCTCTAGAGCGGTGTTTTATTGCTTTGTTTTCACTATGAATTACAGTTTCATAAAACCCCTTTTATTTGAAGGTGATGCAGTTACCCATAATCCACAACATTGATTATTTGATCTATTTGGGATCTTATTCTACAACTTGAAAAACACTTTGCTCAAAGTACTTGGGAGGTGTCAGAATCCAACACCTGCCCCTGAAAGATAACTAATAATGTGAAATTTGTGAAAATGTGATCCCTTCAACTGCATGCTCTATCACTAAACTTCAAGGATCATGTAGATGGGATGTTTTAAGTTGATCTAGTTTCACTTTTTTGGAACAATTACATTAAAACATAGATCAGCTAAGGTTAACAGATGTGTAAATTGAGAGGTAAAGCTGTCTAAAATTTAAGACCTAAAACCTCAATCACGTATAAAATATGTAGACTTCAACGATAAAAGCTATCACTGCAAAATTCCTTTATGGAATTTTACAAGTTTCCTCCTTTTTGAAATGGATAATTCTATCCATAGCACTTATAAAGTGTGAGTATTGCATGTGCTCGGATGTTTACTGAAGCACTATTTATAATTGCAAGGACATGGAAGCAACTGAAATGTCCGAAAACAGATGACGGGATGGAAAAGATGTGGCATATATACACAATGAAATATTACTCATCAATTAAAAATGACAAATTGGATGATTTTATGATAACATGAATGGACTTAGAAGATTCCATATTAGCAGAAACAACTCAAAAAGAGAAAGACAGAAACCAAATGATTTCGCTACAATATGGGACATGGGAAAGATTTAAAAAAAAAAGCCATGAAGAAAAGTCAAAACACAAAACAGGCTGAGCACCAAACTGAAGCACACAACAATGGACAGGAGGGAAAGGGAGGGATGGGAGGGTGGGGGGGTAAACCCTGGGATTGCAAAGCTATGAAATTTATATATAAATAAATTAAAAGAAAAAAAAGAAAAAAAAAAGTCAAAACAAGCCAACAACCAAATTAAAGTACACAACTTTGGGGGGTGGTGGGACAGGCTGGGAACAGTCAGGGAAAAGGGGTGAACCCCAGAGATCACAAAGAAGTGAAATTTATATATAAATAAATTATTAAAAAAAAATAAAGTGTGGATGTTGGGTGAGGTCTGTGAAGGAATTTACTTCTGTGAAGTGATAAGGCTTTTTTTTTTTTTTTTTAAACTAGGTCTCGCTATGTTGCCCAGGGAACTGCAGACTTCTTGTTGCCCAGGGCTCCCTGGACTCAAGTGATCCCCAGCGTCAGCCTCCCAAGCAGCTGGGATTACAGGCACGTGCCACCACTCCCAGCTATTTTTTGATACTAGGTTTCGTTATGGTGCCCCAGGCAGGATCTCAAACACACTGACTCAAATGATTTTCAGTCTTGGCCTCCTTTCCTAGACTGGGATTAAAGCCATGCACCACTGAGGCCAGCTTCGAGGTATCGGCTTTTGACACTGAAAAGCAAAGCAAAGTAGACCAAAGGGCAGAAGAAAATATTGGAATAGAAAGCAAGTACTGTATCAAGGCCGGATGAAAGATGGGCAGGAATCACTTCAGTAGACCATACCCTGCTTGTGGTTAGGGGGGAGACATAGGTCACTTATCTAATATCTATTATCCAGGAGTCCACACCAACACCCTCAGAAAAGTACTGAGTTCCACTTTTGGACAATTTATCCCTGCTAGTTCTCTGTAGCCACTCTTACTAACCCCTTCAGGGAAATAATCCAAGGAAGTTTGTGGGAGCAAAATGTGGTGAATATGAACTCTGAATCAGCCTTAGACTACCTGTGTGACCTATGGGAACTTTCCTTGCTCATATGTGTACATTTCCTCCTCTGTGAAAGGAAATTTGACAACCTCACTTATCTCTTAGTATGTAAGCACTTCCAATGGTCCCTGTACACAGTATGCACACAGATTTATAGTGATGCACATCTAGAAAAATGCTTTATTTTTAATAAATATTTTTAATCTATCAAAAATAAAACCCTAATAAGCTTACTGCTTTTTTAATTGATCCCACTTCTATTAAGAGTTTTGGTATTTTGTTCATTGTGGATTAAACAATCTGTTGAGGTATAACTGACATCCAACATGTTTGTTTCAGGTATACAGCATGTTTAGGTATTTGTAGACACTGCAAGATGATCATGACAATGAGCATCATTACCAAAGTGTGTGGTGACACACTTTGAAGATTTACTCTCTTGTCAACTTCTAAGTATACTCTATAATATCACTGATTGTAGTTGCCCAGCTGTACATTATGTTCCCTTGATTTATAACTGGAAGTTTGTATTTTATTTTCTTCTCCTGTTTTGCCTACTCCAACCCCCTTCTCATAGCTTATTTGTTTTTCCATAGACACATCTGTCTAGAGAACAGAAAACATGGGTTTTCTTGTTAACAGCTTCCTGTGCCACAGAAGTGGGAACTGCAGGTGGGTGTACATACTTTACCTTTCACAGAAACCATATAATCAGTTTACCGATGATATATCTGAAAGCATATGAGCCTGACACAGATGAGTCTGGCAAGATTTTCCATGTGAAAGCAGCAAGGGGTTTCTGGAAAAAGCAGTCCAGGTCCTCACTTTATCAGCTGGAAGAAAATCTCCAAGAGGTTGTTTGTCTTATTTCAGTGATCACTGAAAGATCTGTGAGCAAAAGGGAAGTCAAGCACTCGCTGGTCTGGCTTCTGACCATAGGGCCAGAAGTTATCTAAGAAAACCTCCACTAAAAAAGTTATTTGTATTTCCTAAAACCTGACTCCTTATTACAGAATATGGTGAGGGGTGTGGTGTGGTGGTGGTGCAGGATCGCTGATTTCTCTCAAACACAGTTACAAATACTGTCCTGAGGAAAAGGGGGCTCTACCTGGACTTACAATGCAAATAAGAATTGTGGAGCAGACAACAGGCCAGAAGGTCTTTTGTCTCCACTTGGTCTGTCTGTCTCCACTTGGGCATCTGTCCAGAGTGGTGCCACAAGGAAAAGAACTTCCATAGAACAGCTTCCAGCCTGCACAGGGATAGAAGTTAACCTGGCCAGGCTGGAGCAGGGCACCTAGTCTAACTAACTGGTTTTTCCGGCTTTTCCGTAGCCAGGACAGACACTATGGCTCTGCCATACCACAGACTCTGTGGGTGGGCAAGCTTATTTATATGCAAGTTAGTGAGTACATGTGAGAGCACAAGTGCATTTTCAGAGTGCCTACTGAGTGTGATATGTGGCCAGGGTTGAGGACTGCAGCTTGGCTCATGAATATACCTTGATGCTCTAATCATTCCCAAACACAACCCATCATTTTCACTCCCCCTGGTTGTGCAAGCCCAACTTGCTTAACAGCGTCAAGGGGCACTATGAGAAAGTTCTTCTTGGATCACACAGAAGATGGACTTATAAGGACCTGGCTCCCTCCGCCCTAGACGCCACCATTTGGAATAGACTTTGTTCCCTTTCTAAGGCTCTGAAGAGACCAAGTAGGCTACACTGAAGTCAGAGGAAAGCTTTTGACTCAATCGCTGAGGTACTTTAGGAGTTCTGTTTGCTGCTTGAATCTGAGAAACTGCTCAATAAAGGAAAACAGAGATGGGGGATTTCATAGAATGAAACCAAAAATTTGGATATTAAAGTGGGGGTTTCATTTATGGGTTTTTGAAAAACTGATGTTGATATAAACTTATTCAGAGAATAATGATCCTCATTATATTCACAAGGGGATTTTCCAGATGCTTTTTTCAGAAGGGAAATAGTCAATAGTCACAGTGCCCTATTTAAAATTTTTAACTACCTTTTTCTGAGACAAATCATATTTTTTTGTATATGTCTACTATCTTGATTGCATGTAAAAAAAATAATGAAACTCCCTTCTTTACTCTTTAGCTCAGTGCTTTGCCAATGGCTAGTGTTTAATATATCCTCCACTTAGGCACTTTTCTCCTCCCACATTGCTATGATCTTGGACTGTGTTCTGAGAGAGGAAAGTACACAGTGGAGTGGCACAACTACACCATATTTTCCCTTCACATGCTGAGCCAGAGCTCTAACAAACATCTCCAATGTTACCCAAACCCCCTAGAAACAGCTTCTATGAAAGGGGTATGTATCGGCTCCAACTTTTCAAGGGATAACCCACATTTTAATATGAAAGATCCTAGTTTTTAAATCAGAAACATTGGAGATATTCTTTTTAAAGTAAAATTCTAAAACATGTGGAGTAGGAAAAAAATACAAAAGATATGCACCCTTAGGCTTCCCATCTGCACCTCTGCTCCATGAAGACTGCAACCAGAGCAGGCAGCTGACTGAGTAGCCCTGGAGGCCTGCAGCCACTGGCACACAACCAATGCAGAAGGCAAGGGACTAGCATTCTAAGGGAAAACCTTTGGTTTTTTGAACTTGAGGATCAATAGTGAAACAAGATCTCAGAATTCCAAAAAGATAGGAGGGAGGTACAACCAAAGATATATTTTGTACTACTGACAAAAAAATCAGGGAATTTTGGGACAAAAAGCAGACATCGCATGAGGAAAAAGGCTCTCACAAATAGTGTATAGGTCTTCAGAAAGAAAATAATACTTAACTGTGAGAAATAAGATGCAAATTTGAAAAGCAACATGAATTGACTTAAACACAAAAAGAAAAAAGTGAATTACAGTAAGAAGCAACATGTCACAAAATGGTAAGCTTTTAGCAAATTTTATTGGTTGAACAATTTTTTATGTGAATAATATAAAAAAAAATCCCAACAAACCCATAAGGAAGGCTCCATCATAGTCAACATTTACACTAAAAAAAAATTGAACCATAAGTTAGCAAATAAACTGGCGTATAAAATAATGTGATTCTACTTTGTCTTCTCATAAAATGTATAAATAAAAAGACTAAAGGTGTATGTGTGTGTGTATATCTATATATGTGTGTATCAAATTATTAATGTCTAAATGGTAACTTTATCAGGGGTTGTCTTTCAGTGCTAAAATGCTCAACTGCTTTTTCTTTATCTGTAGTACCTAAGATTTTCTACAAGGAACATACACTGCTATTTTAAAAATAGTAACATAGTAATAAAAATTGTAAAAGTTACCCTTTCTGGGTTGGTTGAGCTTTTCATGAAGAAATTTTAACCCAAGAGTTTGATCAGAAATGTACAAAGAAACAAGATGGCATGGAGTGGTGCCTGAGCAACAGGACTGATGCTGCTGCCTTTCTGTTGCTATGGATCAGCACCGTGCTGTCCAGGAGAAATGTGTTATAAGTCACAGCAATGTTTGTTTTTCTTGATGCCACATTCAGGAAAAAAATTAAATGTGGACTTAATAATAATATATTCTACACAACACACATCTTTCAACATGCAATTAAAATTTAAAATGCTGAGCTATTTCACACTTTCTTTCTCATCATTGGTCTTCCAAACCAGGTGTGAATGAAAACTTCAATATATGCTCTCAACTTCAGATGAGTCACATGTCTGGGTTCCACAGTCACAGACAGAAAAGTTCAGACTGGCACTGCAAGCCTATGAAGTGTCAGCTATGTCCCTTAAGGCACCCACCTTTCTACAGAGCCCTCCAGACCAGGGCTTCCCACGCAACTCTGTTATTATGATTGTTTAATTCATGGATCTTCATGAATTAAATTACATCAGTGCTCCTTTATGTCTAACCTAACATTTACTACTGCCAGTGTGTTGTATACCTGTAATGAACATAATGAATGCACACTGGTGAAGAAGAGCTGGTGGTAGTGGCTGTGGGAAATCAGGCAAGTGTTCACTGCAGGAACATCTGTGGAGGGTCTCAGAGAAAAGATGACAAAATTAGTGGACCCAACCTATTTCACAACTCCACTTCTTTGTATTATCCTCAACAGGAGATTATTTATATGAACTCTGTGATTGTGAGGTAGCATATGAAACTCTGCTTTTCATTAGTGCTGGATGAAAATAACTGACTCAGACAGGCTTGTAATTGTTGCCTGAGTCAATATAATTTTGTCATCAGTCAAGGATCCAGAAAAGCTGTGGCTATCTTTCAGTGATTTCCCAGCTTCTAGGGGTTCCTTCACTTTTCACCACTAATTTCCAGGTGTTCTATCCTGTGAAATGTCATGCCTCTGAAAGGTCAGTTTTTATGCCACCTAAGCTATAATGGATTGAAGAATGCACTAGGTTTAAAAAAGCAACAACCCAGTAGCTCTATCTTTGAAGATACGTTTTTTTCTGGTCTTACGTCTGCATTCTCACTGAGTACCAGGGGAGTCTCCCCACACAAGCTGCCACGGACTTGGAAGTGTTTATACTCAAATTTGTGCTTCTGTAATTATTCTCTGCTTAGATGTTCCTTATAAATTTCCAACTACCTATACTCTGCTCTCTGTCTCTTTAGTCAGTGCTTTGTTTAAGTCAGAGGTTCTCGCTCTCCACACATCATTTTCTATAGCTATGAGAGTTAGAGGAGGCCCTCCAGGTAGAAAGTCAGAATTTCTGGATTTTTAGCATTTCTCATTAGTTTGGTTTGTTGTGTTTGTTTTTTGAGATTAAACTTGTGCTGTAGTGATGTGTTTTCAGACTTTCCAGTGTCTTTAAATATTTCATTCGTTTAATTCAGTTTTATCATTATTATAGATTGAGGATCCCAGTCACCACCTAACTCTTCCACGTCAGTGAAAATAATCCCACCTGAGTCTAACTGATTCGAGAGGCCAGAGTCAACCAGGCATTAAGAGGGACTTCAGGTCTGAGCATCTCTGAATCCTCAATGTTCATCAGCAGTTTTGGCCCCTGGTAAGTGCTCAATAAACATATGCTGACAGAGTGAATGAAAATTTAACTTGGGCTTACTTTTGCTTTTGCCAGTCACTTAATACTATGTATTCTACAACTGAACGTCACTCAACTTCTAAGCAAAACTAACCTGCAAGACAAAACTTCAGAATAAGATTCTGTAATTTCTCTTTCAAAAATTTAATCTAAAGAAAGTAACAGAGCTGTCCTTCAAAATGTATGATCAAATCTATTCATATAGTATTATTCATAATAGTAAAAAAAACTGAAAAAAAAAACTCCACTGCAGAAACAGATAACAGACTGCCATGATGGTATATAAAATATTTTAGGATGTTTTCATTGGTATGAAGAAAAGCATTATATATGTGTTGAGGGAAAAGAATTCAGGACACAAAACAAGAAACAGTTATGTCTGGACTTGATTTTAGTTTTGTGGTTGCAATATTTAACTTGTATAAGTTAACTTATGGTTCAATTTTTTTTAGTGTAAATGTTAACTATGATGGGGCCTTCCTTATGGGTTTGTTGGGATTTTTTAATATTATTCACATAAAAAATTGTTCAACCAATAAAATTTGACTATCAGTAAACAGGTGTAATATAACTAAGTAATCATTAAAAATTGTTGAAAGTGAAAATATATTTTGTTCAATGAGGTAACAGTACTGTGATTATATTTTTACTTTGTCTTTTTAAAAAACATTTTAGTATATACAGATGATAAATGATATGATAGCTGGGATTGGTTCTAAAAAATACCCTATTACATTCCAATCAAATGTTTATTTAAAAAATGTTCACAGATACATGAAATAAGGAAAATGCTGATCAATACTGAACAATATTCATAGCTGACTGATAACAGTCTTACTATGCCATCTACTTTTAAAATTTTCCAATATAAACAGTTAACCAAAACAGAAAAAAAGAGATGTACATATGGTCAAATAACCGTTATATTATTCATATAAATGGGAGGGGTGCAGTTATTTCTCTCTCCTTTTAAGTCTTGGGGTCAAAAACAGAAGTGTCTAGTTCAGCTGTGTCTCTCACTTGCTATATAATCTTGAATGGATCATCTCACTTCACTGGGTCACAGTTAATTCAACTGTGAAAAGTTAGGTGGACTGCATAATTCTTATGGCCCTATGTGGAACCACCAAGTTGCCAAGTAGTTCTGATAAAAATGAGAATTTAGAATCGGGCATGGTGTCACGTGCCTGTAATCCCAGCTAACTTGGCGGCTGAGGCTAGGGATCACTTGAGTCCGCGGATTCGAGACAACTCTGGGCAACATAGTGAGATCTATTCTCTAAAATTTTTTTAAGGGAATTTAGAAAAGGGAGATTTCAGTTTGTGATGGAATAAATAGCTGAAGAAGGTCACAGGAGTGAATCATGAAAGGAGTAGGACTTGAAGGGGTAGGGTATGGACGTTATGGGGAGGGGGTTGTATTCCAGATGGAATAAACACCACAGTAAAGCAGATGTGGGAGACAAGTTACAGTTTGGCGGCAGGTGGTGTGTAAAGAGGTAGAGACAACTGGGACAGGTAGACTGGGCTGGTAATGAGAGAAATAATCAAGTTTGATTAAGTGGAGATCAAAAGGTAAGCAGTGGTTACCAAGAGCGTGGCTGACTGTTAGGTTTTAAGAAAGTTGACTGGAAGAAATACACGAATCAGGGAGACTAGAAGAATCCAGGTTCAGGGCAGGGTGTCTGTACTGAAAAGACATTAATGTGAAAGCTACTTAAGAGAAAAAAACCCAGCAGATATTGGAGAAAACACTAACTTTATGACTGAAATAGAATCTATAGTGAAAGACAAGTCTATGAAAGAGATCTCAACATTTTTTTAGGAGCGAGTAGGAGAGCAAGAGAAAGAGCAAGCACACACTTTCATGTTACAGGAGAAAGGTTTCTCAATTTACCTAAGAAGTCCTGAACGGACAGGTTGGGTCTCTGCTGACTTAAGTCCCTTTTCTACTGGAAATTAAAAACCTTGGCCCAAAAGGTGGAGATGCAAATGCAGCAGGTTGGAAACACATCAATATTGACTGATAAGTCCCCAGTTACAAGTTGGGATCTCACATTTCTAGTCAAAAAACACCAGAATATTGTTAACACCAGAACAGTAGAGTTGAAGGAAGTCATCTGGTGTGGAGACAGAAAATGAAGGTGACAGAGATATAGGCCTCATGCAAGGCTGCCTGTAAGTCACCTGAGGCTGACCCACATCTGTCCACATCTGGGGCTGCCTTTATACCAAACACTGGTTCTTTGCTGAATAAAAGCTTTCATAGATCACATGAAGTTGTTTTAAATTTATATTGAACGCTACCTTGTTAGTCTGGGGAAATTTTGTCACTGTTAATCATACACTTTTGTACAAAATTATCTTTATTTCTGTCACATGATTAACAGTTCCAATGCCCTAACCAGCCACATGTGTATCCAAACCATAAGGACACACTTAGGGCAAATGTCTTACATGTGATTTTTGGGGAACAGAGGCTGCCAAGGGGGTGAAACTTTCACTGTGAGGAGCACTGGAACTCAGTTTTTCAGTCACCTCACTAATCTCCAAGCACACATGACATCCTGCACTGTGGTTTGGTGCCATGTTTTGTGTGCCCACCAGGTGCCCTGCACTTCATAAGCATTCTTTCCATTCTGAAAGTCAATCCATGAGGTAGGAGTAAATACTGTCCCTAGTGCACCATCCCAGAAAGGCAAACTGCCAGCCCATGGAGACACAGTCAGTATGACACCTGGTTATGCCATGGTTTCCTAACCAAGACCCATCTTCCCTTTCTTCTTTACTAACAGAAGCTAGCTTTTGTTAGAGGTAGTCATACGCCCAACTATAGTTTCCAAGGCTGCTTACACTTCCTGTGAGCCAGTGACTGTAGTGCTGTCAGTTATATGGGGGAAATGTTCCTTGAGAAAGAATGAGAGAGCAATCCATGTTAACTGGCCCTCCCATGCTCTTATGTGACATGTTGACTGGAGAAGTGAAAATGGTGCACTGCAAGACAGAAGTCCCCTATAGGGATGGCCAGGCAAAAAGAAAGAGGGGCTGGATTCTTGACACTACAGAACAGCCAGGTACTGTCGACTGACTTCTTCTGGCTTTCCTGTTTATTCTATCTCTGGGCATTAAGTTCTGAAGCTTGGAACCTCTTACCAAGAGCTTAATTCAGTTTCCAAATGACACTCAGCAAGTTCAGTCAGCATTTAATTATTGTCTGTCCTATTCTAACACCTAGAGATTCACTAGTTATCAGTATTCACTAGTTATCCAGACTAAGTTAGAGACACTGAGGTCAGGGAAGGAATGGGTAAATGGTACGTAAGGAATAGAAATTTCCTACTGCTTCCTCTAACTACAGGAAAGAAAGCAAGAATACATAAAAATTCAAATTGCTGCACTGAAAAATAAGTTAATTATATATATATAATTACAAATTGGCAACAAAAAATTATTTAAGAAAAAAAATTCCTCCTTTCCAAATATTCTACTAAAGAAAATAAATACAGTATGGGTAAAACCTAATATATAAAAATTACACAATGAATGCATCTTGTTTTAAACTTGAAAATTATGAGCTTCTGGTAACTGAATCTTAAAATGAAAATAAAGAGAAACTGGGTAGTAACCACAGTGATGGATGGGGCTTTCTTGTTAAGTTTGACATTCATAATAACCCTACTAAAAATAGCTCTAAAAGAGTTTATTGTTAAACAACATAAAAAATTCAATTTCCTCATTGGGTTTTCCCTACTCTTTACATCTATAAATGGGTTGGCAATGACAGAAACATTTTAAAGAGCGCCAAACAGACTGGATGCAAACATGAGGCCCAGAACTTCGAGTGGCTCTCCCAGGACCTAATCCATCAAGGAAGACACAAGCCAAGATTTCAGGCAGTGATGTTTCTCAGCTCTGACTGCACATTAGTCAGAATCTGGAACCCCATTAAGAAGGACATGTACCCGGTTCCCACTGCTCTAATTCTAATTGTGCTCCAAGTCCTTCTACAACACTGTTATCATACTTACCTATACAGCACCTATAGGGATAAAGCACTGTGCCACAAAATATGTGAAACAGTGGACTCCTGCCATCAAATGGCCCGCAACCATGTAACAGCAAATCACTTTCTGGGTAGGAAATGTCTTGATGAGACCTAACAGGTGTTAAGTAGATGACGTTTGTGATCCCGAAGATTTTTTACACTGACACACGTAGAAAATGCTAATATTTGGGCTGTACACTAAGAATTAAAGGAGCAGCAGATTACTCAAAGCAGTGGCTAGGCTGCAGCTCCACAAAGGCAGTGGGTGCTGACATCTTAGCAAACCTGCAGCCCATTTTTCCTTAACAACAGTCAGGAAGCTCTGCTCTATACACACACACTTTGCTGCAGCAAAACCAAGCTCGATGTTCAGAGTCAAGTGCTACTCCTAGGGACCCATGACTTGTCTTCTTTCCCAGAAACAAACCATCTTGCTTCTATGCCAACTACTGGTTCTCTTACAAATATTCCAAGACTACAGATTCCTATGTTGACCCAGGACTATCCCATGAACAAACCTAAGTCACTCACAGAAGAGAGAAAAGATGTGCTCCATAAAAGATGTGCTTTGATCTTAATATACCAGATGATTTTGTATCCCACTTTAACAGGAAGATGGAGCCAATCTCAGACACCTAGTAAGAGTACCTCACATACAGCATTAGTTTTCTGCTTCTACGCCACTTTCTTGTTATCATATACCTAGGGCCATAACTAGAATACAGAACTATCAAACTGCTGTTTTTGTTGGCTTCCTAGTAGTAGTAAGAGTATTCATTGTTGGTAGCACTGGAGATACAAGTGCAATTTAATAATTTCTTTAAAAAAACATAGTGATAGAAATAAAAACCGTAAAAATGGTCTCATCATTTGCCATAGTAGTTTCAATTTCTAGTATTTATTCTACAGCAATAAGTGATTGCTGTAAATATTTACATAGAAGAATGTTCATTACCAATGCTAAATCAACTGAACAAGGAGTCCATAAGCTTGAGGTGACCCCAAGGCCTTAGCAGGCCTCATAAGTAAACCCAAAGTTAAGAAGTCAAAACCTAAAGACAACCAGTTACAGATGATCAATGAGGCTGGACCAAATATGGCAAACACTTGAGCTAGAGCCAATCAAATCATTTCCTTGCTTTGCTTCTACCTTTGGATAAAAGTCTCTCCCAACACCTGAGTGAAGTGCCTAGCCACTTCTGGTTTGGCACCAACAAATTCTTAACTGAGTCTCGGTCAAATAAACTCTTTAATGGAATGTTTAGTCCTTTACAAATTATTTTTCAGCTATTTCTGAGTTTGCCCAGCTCTAGGTCCTAGAGAATGGTGACTAGAACAAAGTCACAGGTTCATGGTGCTTAAAATATAAACAGTACTGTGGATATTAAACAAAATATACAATTAATTAGTAAATTCTGATAAGCGCTGTGAAGGGGAATTACAGTGTAATGAGAGAGATGACTTATATGGGGGGGATTAGACTTTTATGGAGATGCAGGCTAGCAGGGCCAGTGTTGAGAAGTCTGAGGAAAGACAGAAAGGTCACAAATGCTGAAGGCTGGCACACAAACCACAGGACAAGGGGGTAACCTGAGGCACATTCTTTCATAGTAAAGTAGAGACTCCACATTCCTTGTGGAACTGAGGGGCAAAAGAAGACTTGGAGAAACACGGGGACGGTAGTGATTACAGGAAGCATGAAGTTTGGGGAGCCACATGAAAAAAGACGGCTTGCTTCTCAGCTCTGAGTTTATACCAGAAACTTGGGGGACATGGAAGGAGGCACATGGAGTAGAGACATGTAGAGACACTTGGGAGAGATGGGTGAGAGACCTGTGGGAAAGCTGACAATGGCAGCCCTTAACCTGACTTGTACTTTTAAAAAGTTTATTTATGTTTATTGTTTACATATTTATGTGTGTGTGTGTGTTTACATATTTGTGTGTGTGTGTGTGTGTATATTTTTCCCTGGGGTACTCCCACCACCATGTCACTTATGAACCATCATCTGGATCTTTTGTGCTCATCCCTTCCCTAATTTCTCCTTCCTTCCCTCCTCCTCCCTAGACATACGTTTTTGTTCTGTTGTCAGCTTACTAGTTTTGACTTTTTCTTGACCTTTTGTTTATTTTCCCTATATTCCACCTGTAAGTGAGACCATCTGGTTTTTGTCTTTTTTTTTCTGGCTTATTTCAGCTAAGATGATTTCTTCTAGGTTCATCCATGTTATCACAAATGTATCAAATTTGACTTGTACTTTAATTTCACTCCTTTCTTCCCAGACTTGCCTGGCCCCTTTGCCTCTTCCCTAAAGGTCTCCACCAGAAGGTACCTGAGATTAGTGGCAACCCTGTTTAGTTGGTCATCAACTTCCAAGGGGATGTGTATCTTTGAGTGTTCCATTAGGAAACTATTATCCTTACTTTTCTTCTCTCTATGCACACCAATCCTATTAAAGGTCTTTCATACCAGAAGTCTGCTCTGTCTTTGTGTAGCAGATGGAAGAACCCATTTAGAGAGCACAGGTCAACCCTCATTCTGCATGCTAACAACAGGAGGCCTGCCCACCAGGACAAGAACCTCATTCCAAGTGTAGTGGGAAAGATTTCCAAAAGGAAACTGACAAGAAGCTTTTTCTTTTCTTTTTGTTCCAGAGGAACAGGGAACAAAATGGCAGAAGGAGCAAGAGGAGCAGTCAGAAGGCACCATATTCTTTTTTTTTTTTTTTTTTTGAGACTAGGTCTCGCTATTTTTGCCCGTGGAACCGCAGGCTCTCGTTGCCCGGGGTACCATGGACTCAAGCAATCCCCAGCCTCAGCTTCCCAGGTAGCTGGGATTACAGGAGTGCGCCACCACGCCCAGCTGTTTTTTTGGGACTAGGTCTACACTAGGGGCCCTGGCAGGACTCGAACCGCGATCCCTAGCCCCGGCCACTTTATAGGCTGAAGCTTACAGGCACGAGCCACTGTGCCCGGCCCCATATTCTTGATGAGCAAGGATGAAGGCTTAATGGTAGGGACGAAGGAGTGGACAGCTGCAGGGTACACTCTGGAAGAAACCTGAGTGGGTTTGGCAGTAAATTGGATAAGGAAGGCGGGGAGGGATATACTGAATATACACACTTATAGAGATATAACATGCATAATTTTTGTGACAGAACAACTGAAGTCTTATTTTACATATTGCTTTTTATCAACATGTTCCCACCTGTTATCCTTGACACTTTGCTCCTCACTTAGTTTTCTTTAGTTAGAAGAAAAACTAAACCATCTTTATATTATTACTAACATGCTCAGAGGGGGTTATCTGAACTGAAAAATTGCAGACAATTTTTATTTTCCTTTAATAATCAGGGGAGTGAGTGTGTGTGTGTGTGTGTGTGTGTGTGTGTGTAAAGGTACATGACACAAGGTATAATTTGTGCATGTATTACCAAAGTAATTTATATCCAACATTTACATTCAGGCAGGGTCAAATTTAAGTTGAAAGTCAAAACAAAATAAAAAAAAAAAAGAGAGAAGTGGAAAAGCCAAGGAACTGCTACACCCAACAGCCATTGTAATACAATTTCCTGTTACATTACTGACATTCCTAAACTGTAGCATTTCTTTCTTCCTCCTCCTTTTATTAATATTTTCTGGCAGTACTAGGTGTTGAGTAACACAGAAATGTAGTTCCCTTTCAAGAGGAAATGAGGAAGTTAAGACTTACCTAAATTCCTTTTATCTTTTTCCATTAGCAAAATACCTGCTATAGTGCAATAATCTTGAGGCAAAATCTTGTCAGTTAGGAATCATTCTCTAGAACCTTCTTGATGATGCATATTATTCTAGCTAACCAAATCAAAACAAAGCAAAGCTGATTTTCTGATGATCTAGGAAAGAATTTCTGTGTGAAATCATACATGAAATCACTTCTACAAAACTTTGCTTCACATCTATCAACACTTCAGCAAATAGCATGAGCGCATCCTTAGATAAGCAGCAAGAGGCCTGTGCACACAGGACACCCCGGTCTAGGCCTTAGGCCTGCAGAGGAGCTGCATACAGCAGGGATGGTATGACAAGAGCACAGCACGGTGCCTGAGAACATCAGGCACCCTGTGAGTTAGGAAAAAAAAAAAAAAAAGACTAGGGAAATTCCAACAGGAAAGAGCTCGTATCCAGGTAAGAACCAGGAGGATTTGAGTTGACTCACCACAGCAGACACCCAAATCCAGAGAAAGGGAGAAGGGAAATATTATTATTAGCCACTAAAATGATATGTCAAAGTACCCCCAAAATAAGCAAAAGTAAGGCACAATGGGAGAAAGGCATGCTGTGAGCACAGATCAGAGCCCAGAAGCACTCCCTGGGAAGGACGTATAGATTCAGAGAGCCAGCAGGCTGGCACAGGAGTGGGAGGGGCGTCAAGGGAGGTGCTGAGCATGGGCCACCCAGGGATGTGAGGGCCTGTAGGAGAAAGAACCCTGTAGGAGAATGGGACAGATGTCTGAAGACATATGAAACCCGCAGCACTTCACAATGAGGTCAGTGCCAACCACATGCTCCAAGTAGAGACAACTCCCTGCTACTAAGGAGACTTCTAAACTCTTCCCTCCAAGTGTATAGCACATGTGTCCAGTGGTAGTTTCTGGTCAGCAAGAGCTGGGGAAGGGGTGAGCATGGGTCACCTGTTTGACACAAAAACAAGTGGTAGTTTCCCTTGAAACATCAAGCTAATGCCTGGATCCAACCCCAGTGGTCACTGCGTAGTCTCAGGAGAGGATGTAGGGTGAATGCTCACAACAGCACTGGGTACACCAGGCAGCTCCCTGAGAATCATGTGCCTCAGCCAGCCTCCTGCATCTGGAGGGCTGCCATGTTTGGCAGAAGAACTGGGTTGAAGAATAACTTGTAGAATGGGGTGAAAAACTGATTTCTCTGTACCTTTTGCCCTATGAATGCAAAGAAAATTCCCTCCCCTTCCCACCAGCCAGACCACCCGACTTAGCCCATGCCACAGTCACTCCCTCAGGAAGCACCATGAGGGGCAGACCTGCTGGCCCTGCCCAGGCAGGGAGAATCCAAGCCACGGGCTTCTGAGCAGCAAAAATGTTACGCATGGCAGCACCATGGAAGAATAGTGATCTTTAAAAACTGTCGGGAAGAAAAAGAGGGAAAACGGTAATATGCTTATTTGAAACCATAAATTTTTTTAAAAGAAACAAAATTTTATAAGAAAAAAAAGTAGAAGCTAAATTTATATTTCCATCATATTAGAGAGTATGCAATGATACAAAAAAAAGACACTCATAATGAAAAACTATATCTTCCAGTTCCTTAAATCTATATTTAAGGAATAGTTCCTTCCTTAAGGAATAGTAATCTATTGGTCTGGTTTTTTTTTTTCTACAGAAATTCTCATGCCTTTAGCAATTTATATGCACAGTGTTTATGAAAATTGTATAATTTGACATACGCATTAGATCATTACACAGAAAATTCTGAGTCCTTACTTCCTCCAAAACTTTCCGTTTAAGAATATTTGACCAAAAATGACCCATACATGCTAGTTACATGGGTATAATGCTCTGGGTGAAATTCAGAAAACTATGTGCTTGGGAATCATATACTTTTCTTATAGAAAATTTATTTTAAGAAAAAGTTTTAAAGAAAAAACATACTCAAATATTTTCAGGTGTTTGAATAAGCTGGGGAAAGGTGCATGTACATGCAATAAATAAAATGCTCTCTAATATAAAGATATGTATCCACTAAGTTTAAGTATGTATTACCATATACAACATTTGGGAAACAGAATTTTGACCTTTATATATATCCCTAAGCTGAGGGATATAGGGATTTAAAATGGCACTTAAACTACAAGAGAACAAAACTGAACCCAAATTAAAAGCAGCATAATAGGAGACAAGGGGGAAATTACAACAGACATGAGTGGTACCTATTATAGTGGAATTCTAATTATTTGCTATCCTTTATCCAACATACAACAGGAACTGCTGGTCTTTTTCTCTATCATCTGGGTGCACACAATGGATTTCCAAAGCAAATATACCCTCTATCTAAACAAAAAAAAGTCTGACTTGTAGGGAAGTCTCTGAAGGCAGAGAGCTCTTTAAAATCATAAATTAATATTATACCCCAAACTGACTTAATTATTATTTCAGAAGTGCTAAATATAATAAATGGAGCCCTTTCTGCCAGCAATTAACAAAAACTGTTGAAGGGAACTTTATTGGTACCATGACCCTTAATTGTTTTATATTTGTATTTTACTGAATTAAAACAGCACCAGCTTCGTTATTTCTTGTAATGCTAATTATCACTAATGGATTTTACCATAATGAGATCCCACCTGTATTCTGGATTATTTGCCTGGATTATTTGCTCTTTTTTTAAATCACAGTTGAAACACAACTGTGAAGAACATCCAGCTCTGATTATCTCTTTTGTTAGCAAGCTACTTAAAAGACAAGACTATAAGCTTTGCTTTTGAGCTGCAAGTCTTTGCAATCTCACTCCAGTATTTTCCCAGGACTGTTCCTTCCCACTTTCAAAACCATCAAGTTCTGTTTGTCTGGGGATAGCACTTGGAAGCATATTTTAGCTTCATATTTTCACAATGAGAAAGGTCATGCCTTTGCTGTCAGCTTCCACTGCTAAAACACTCTGCACCACATTAGTCATGATCCTGTGCTTTTATAGAAGCAATTCTCAAACAACAACGCCTGCTATATACACAAGTTAATCCCAGTACATCCCAAAGTGTCAAGGAAGAACCCCACAAAATAGAACGATTAGTTTCACAAGCATATCATCTGAGAAATGTAAATTCGTTAGTTAAGTTCTATGGTAAAAACCACAACAGACTGCTTTTAAAAATGAGAGAGCACTAGTAGCCTTTTCCTGTGACTCTGTTCCCAGGAGTACCCAGTTAGATTCAGGCCTTCCTGAAGTACTTTTGAGCATGAAATCTTACTAATTTTCTAAGAATAGAAAAGAGCAAGAATAACTAGCTTATTTCCATTTTCATGCAACTGAAACTTTAAAGATGACAGATGGTAATAAAGCACTGACTTTCAGAGTCATTAAATAAGGCAATTACACTTTTACTAGTTACATTTTACTAATTATATCTTTACCTAGTTAGACACTCGGGCTCCATTTTATATGGTCCTATCCCTCAGCTACGCGAATTACCAGAGTGATAAAGGAATAGGTGCAAGTTGTGTAAACTATTGCTGATTTTATCAATGTGTTCTTTATTCTGAACAACTGAGAAGTCAGATTTGTGTTGCCACTATTTTTCAAGCTCTTTATTTTCTTGTCTTCCTTACTTCCTCAATATAGCTATGTCTCCTATAACAATGACTGCACTATTTTTCATGAAAAGTCAAACAACAAATTCAGGTTAATTTACCCTGCCCTTAAATAAAAAAATAAAATAAAATGTACAAAGCAAAAACAAAGTAAGGAAAGCCAGTTTCTTTCCCATGACAAGTCAGAATAGCCCATATAAACCCCTAAGGAAGGATTAAGTGGGAAAACCCTTCCCATCATCACAAGGACAGAACAGAAAACACATGCAGCACAATTTTAGGAAATTTCAGAAACTCTGGATGTTGCAATTAAAAAGACCCTTTTAGAGAGAAAGTAAAAAAACAATTCAATGATACACACATAGGACCTTGGGTTGTTAACCTAGAAACAAAACCCTTGAATAGTGATCAATTCAAACTCTCCAAGCTGGCCTCAACTGTATTCCAGATGGGCCAATTACTGTGGGTGCGGGGTGGGGGGGGAGGGATGGGAAGTCTCAGGTGGGAAGTCTCAGGGGAGTTTACCCACCTGGTCGCATCCTGCATTCACCAATTCCTGCAGCATTTGTCGGTTTACTTCTGCAGCTGTGGAAGTGCCCGATTCATTAGCAAAAGGCAACAATGAATATCTGATTTCTCTCAGAGCTTTCTGATAAGGTCCAAACTTTGGGGTGGCTCTCATCTGCTGCTGCTGCCTGGCAGCATCTTTGCCACCCAGGACTTTGGTGTCCAAGGCAGTGTCATTGTTTGGTCCAGTAGGCAGGCCCTGAGCGGAAGACTTAGATGGCTGCTTTAACCCTTCTCGAATCTCCTGTAATCGCTGACGGCTATTTCCAGAATAAGTTGTGGCAGGAAAAGTCTTTGGCCTCATTGTTAGTCCAGTTCCCCTTTACCATAAATATAACCTTCTCAAAGTGTTCTATTATTAAAAACAAAAACCAAAAAAACAAAAATCAACTGTAATCAGTCAGTTGTAAACATACTTTCCAAACAATTTCCTTTTGAAAAATTTCTTTCCTTCAGTTTTTGTAGTTCCTATAGAAAAACCTCAAATTTTTCAGTCTTCATTTTGAAGATCACCACGGTCTGAAAAAGAAAATGGGAAGAATACGTTCATTTGTGGTTTTCATATAATGTTAATGATACTTCTCAGAAATAGCCAATAACTTGAAAATATTCCACTTGGAAAGACTGAGAGCAAATAAATCACTGCTCAGAAATGACAAAAATACTGTTCCACTCTGGGTAGAGCACATGACAACAAGGGCTGTTCCAAGATGTTTCCTGTAATATGTAATCTGTAAGAAAGTAAATCTCATAAGCTCATATTGACTTAGAATATTCAACTCAGGACAAGAACAGTAATATAACAATCAATAGATCATTTTTAATATTTCATTATGATATCATTTCATTTTGAAACCCACATCTTGAGTATTTAGGATTAAACTATATGGAGACTGAGATTTCTGGTTTCTTCCAAATAAACAGTGAACTCCTGCTTTATAGTCCACTGCTTTATCCCTGTGAATTTACTAATCTTTCTACCTATGGCAAGAGCTGGTGCTTCCTTATCTTTGGAAATTTTCCTTTATAAAACCTTCCCAAATATGCTGAAAGGTACCACAAAACTTGTCACACAGAAGTGTCCTATGCCCACCCCAACATTTGCTGTCTCTAGCTGAAGATATCAAAGTCATTTTATTGAGTTAAAAGGATCCTCTATTGCAACTGAAAGTAATATCAACACAACACATTGTGAGACTAAAGGTAACTACTTCTATGCCTTTGTTTTTTTTTACATGGCTGTCAACTTATCAGCATTTTGACCTACATACCAAAATAAAAATATTTCTCACAGAAACTGATACTTAGATGGAACAACAGGGTCATCCCCAGGGAATGGGGAGGTTCCAGGTCTCCTGCCCCACCTGAAGGAAGCTGGGAGTTGGGCAGGGAGAAAAACTGAAAGATGACTAGGAAGAAGAAAGAGAGAGAAAGAATGAAGAAGCTGAGAGAGATAGAAAAGGAAAGCGAGATGAAGACATGCAACAGAAGACTGGAGGAGGCACATGAAGCAGAAAGACACCTGAAGAAGCTGTGCTTGCTTCTTGCCTTGAATTTGCACCAGGGACTGGAGACACTTAAAGAAACAGAAACGTGGGTGAGGGACAGTGAGGACACTGACAATGGCAACTTTTACCTTGGCTTAGATTTGATTTTGCTTTTTCCTCCTTGACTTGCCTTGCCCCTTTAGCCCTTTTCCTACGGATCCCCTCCAGAAGATGCCTTAGGCTTGTGACAAGCTTTTGGACCTCAGTTTCCCTGCTTTGGTCCAACACTGCTTGGCTGGGCATTTACCCATCAGGGGATGGGTAACTATGGGTGTTTAATTGGAAGCTATTTTAACTACACTCTCTTCTCTCCACCACATACTAATTGTCTCTCTAGTGCACACTAATTGTATTAAAGTTCTTTTATGTACTACAGTACATTTGTCTTTATGTGGCAGATTGCAGACCTCATTAAGAGCACGCAGGTTTGGGGCAGCCAGCAGGCCCCCTCACTCTACTAACATTTTGCCCTCACTGCATCCATGCCCTTTAATCTTGTAGAACTCAATGAACAAATCTTGATGGTGAGTTACTTTGAGTTTTAATA
>PVHY01002781.1:70663-120013 GCA_004024945.1 Uropsilus gracilis
TTTTTTCATTATGTCCCATATATTAGTGAAACCATTTGACTTCTGTCTTTCTCTTTTTGACTTGCTTCTGCTAGTATGATTCCTCCTAAGTACATCCATGTTGTCAAAAAATCGTCTAATTTGTCATTCTTAATTGATGAGTACTATTCCATCGTGTATAAATACCACATTTTTTTCAACCAGTCATCTGTTTTGGGGCACTTGGGTTGCTTCCATGTCCTTGCAATTATAAACAGTGCTGCAGTAAACATCTGAGCACAAGAGGACACCTATATTTATTTAGCTTTTACTATGTGCCAGGTTCTATGAATTTTCTATGAATTAACTTGTACAGCTGTATTATACAACCATGTACAACAACAAACCAGAAGAAATGACATTCCTTTCTCAGCAGTGATAAATTGGAGGGTCTTAAAAGGTTTTAATTACTCCCTTCTCAATGTAACTGAGAGAAGATTTCATTTAGCAAGTAAGAAACATGGTAAACAAAATTTTCAACATGAAACCCATACTTTAAAACACAATATCTAGTACATTACAGTCACTGAATGACCTGATAGTGAGTGACAGACCCAGGGCAGCTGAGCTTCCCTGGGCTTGTGTTGGCCAAGGACCAGCGCCTAGAGCTCTGCTTAGGTGGAATAAAATGGGGCATATTGCAACCACACTCATTTTCAGTGACTTCGTGGTCAAAGCATCTGTTTTGAAATATCTAACTTTCTAAAACCATAAATTCTCATTGCAACAAAAATGGAGAAACTTTCTAGGTCTCAAGTGAAGAATCTTGAATGACTCACTATAGGCAAGAGCATCTATCTATCTTTTCTTATGGGAACTCATACAAATCACTATGCGATCTTTAACCATTTTCCCTTTTTATGAAAGCCTAAACATAGAAGACATAAGTCATACAATCTTCACTATAAACCATCAGTGCCAAGGAGGAACCTGCCAATATGCAGAAAGGGTTCCTTTTATAGTCATCTCCCTTCTCATCTACATTCCCCCCTTCCCACCTGTCTACCTTGCCAACCTTGCAACATTCCTACTGATCTCAGGCAATAAATTCTAGGATAAACAAAAAGAAAATACTATCTCTAGTGGTCTACAGTAAAGTTAGAATTAGGTGAGGCAGACAGCTTCAAAGAGGGAACAACAGAAGAAAAACAATCAACTATAAAAAACACTTGACAGAGGAATAAAGGAGAAAGTTAGACCCCAAAGTAGAAATGACCACATCTGAGTACAAAGAATGCAAGTGCAGCCAAAGGCAGCAGCAAAGGAAGGCAGCAGTGCCCCCCACCCTCCCCAGCACACTGCACTTTTTCTTGAAATACGGAGGGAGTAGATGTGGGAGTGCAAAAGGTTTATATGGAAGGAACTTTAAGGTCAAGAGTCTAGACTCTATACAGAAGATGGGGGAGTCACTGTTCACAGTTAAGCTAAGGCGTGACATGGATGAATGTATCCTGCTGAGAGTTAAGTCTGGAGGTCAAGTGGAAGGTGTGCAACAGTATAATGTAAAAAGGGGAAATTTCATCTTGCTTGCCTCTCCTACTGAAGCATGGAGCTGTGCAAGGAGGGAAAACTAGAAAGGACTTGGCAGAAGAGACTTGGAGAAGCACAGACATGTACAGTCTGGGTTGTGGTTACACCAGGCGCTTGGACATGGGTGGAGACACTTGGAAGAGAGTGGGTGAAAGACGCATGGGGAAACGGACAGTGGAAGCTGTTACCTAGATCTGTACTCTATCTTGCTTTTTTCCTTCCAGATTTCCCTGGCCCCTTTTGCTCCTTTCCCATTGTTCCCTGCCAGAAGGTAGTTGACGCTACGGTAAGTTTCCAGACTTCTGTCACCCCACTCTGGGCCAACCCTGTTCCATTGGGCATTTACCCACCAGGGGATGGGTAACTTTGGGTATTTATTGGAAACTATTATCTTTTCTTCTTTTCTTTCTACACACCCTAATCCTGTTTCTTTTCTAGTAAAGGTCTCAGGCACTAACGGTATGGTTTGCCTTTATGGGGTGTATGGCAGAATCTATTTAGAGCACGTGAAGTTTGGGGTCCCTCAGTCTGCCTGGTAACAGGTGGACCTGAGGCAGTTATGGTAGTGATACAGAAGAGGGGTGAGTGGCAGCAACCCAGGAAGGAGAGAGGGTGTCAGGAGCTAGTAATACCTTGGCCAGAGATCTGGGCTTAAAGACATAGATGGGAAGTCACCAGCATGAGGAACATGTATCTAGTGGGTGCACCTGACCGCTAGGTAGTGAAAAAAGTGAGGGAGTGGAGAGTGTAGCCTCTTCCACTTGATATTTCTTAGAGGAGTAATAAGCTACATTTTACCATGAAATCACAGAGGCTGACTAAAGAGGAGTAAGGTGCTTTTCGGTCAGCTAAGAAAGAGCAAGGGTTATAAGAGGTGGTCCAGGTTGAAGAAAAACAAAGCTATAAACAAGTGACAGCTGGAACATGGAGTATCTTCTCAGGAGTTGGAGGATTCAGGGATAGTCCTGGTTAATTCTTAGGTTTGAAAGCACTCACTAGAATGAATTCTTCTAAGAGGAAGCTTCTGAAATCTGAAGCAGCAGGCTTCTTATTTGCAGGGGAATGTGAGGTATAGGAAATATCTTACATAGGTTTAACACACTTTTTAAGCACACAGATAGGTAAGTCTGACAAATGTTCACAAAGCACACATCTTTGTGAATAACATAAAGGAATCTGTCATCACCACTCCAGAAGTCCATTTTCCCCAGAGACCAATGCCTACATGGGGAACCATCTTCAGATTTTTTTTTTTTGGCAATTTTATTATTTCTTTTAAAAAATATTAAATAATCTATTTATATATAAATTTCACATCTTTGTGATTTCTGGGTTCACAATGCCCCCCAACCGTTCCCACCCATCTTCAGATTTCTAATGCCAAAGATTACTTTGACCAACTTAAAAACTTTTTACCCAGTCTCCCCCTTTTGGGTCTAAAGTATTCTGCTGAACATGTCTCTGGTTATTCCTACAGGTCATATGTAATAATGGTCTATCATTTTTCATTGCTGAGTAACATTCCATTGTAGGAATATGCTACATTTACTTATCCATTCTGCCACTCTTGGGTACATGGGTTGTTCATGTGTAGGATTGTTGTAAACAGTGCAGCTACCTTAAGGCTTTATATGCCCATGTGACTTCAGACCCAGTGTAATGAGGAATGGAGGAGTGAATGCTTTGCTTATTTCCACCATCATATCAAATACCTCTAGGTAGTTACTGGTAAAAGCTGCACAGGTACTGTTGTAGTGATTTTTGTTACACTTTCTTATCACTACAAAAAGACAAGCCTGGCCGGGCATGGTGGCGCATGCCTGTAAGCAGCAGCCTAGGAAGCCGGGGCCAGGGATCGCGGTTTGATTCCCGCTGGGGACACGTAGCGAGACCTAGTGCCAAAAAAATAGCTAAGTGTGGTGGCGCATGCTTGTAATTTGTAATCCCAACTACCTGGGCAGCTGAGGCTGGGGACTGCTTGAGTCTGTGGTACCTTGGGCAATGTGAGCCTGCAGTTCCACAGGCAAAAATAGCAAGATCTAGTCTCAAAAAAAAAAAAAGAAAGAAAGAAAGAAAGAAAGAAAAAAGACAAGTCTTTGTGAGGTGAGCTTATAGGGCATATTATTAGTGTATACCAGCAACTCTTATACTGGGGAGCTTTCCAAAGCCTGGTGGCAGCAACCAGACCCACTCTTAGACATACCCTGACACCATAAGCACAACCCAGCACCTCAGGTGGGAGGCAAGGGGGGTAAAATCAAATGGAAAGTGGAAACTGGACCTCTGAGGCACATGACAGAAAGGAATAGCCTTAGGGTAGATCATATGTAATCATACATAATACCTGCAACATGTGGTTTTATCAGGGAAGAAGACTCTCTACCACTATTCAGTGCCAACTGGTAAGTGGTTCACAGTCTTCTCTGAGAGTCCAGAGGCCAAATGTGGAAAAGGTAACTGTATGATGTGAAGCATATAGGGTCCTTTAGCAGTGCACAACCTGAACATCCATGAAAGGTAGGCCAGTAACTAGTCTTAGGAAATACAATGAGCTTTTAAGGAGCTCACAGTTCAAGAGTGAAAGACATATAAGAAAAATCTATTTCAACACAATATGTGACAATAAAAATTTGCCCAAAGAAATACGGGGATTTGAAATAGAGCCCTGGCTTAAGACTAGAGAAAAGAAGGCAGCTTCAATAACACTGAAGAGGTAGAACCCATATGAGCTGGTGGTGTTCACTAGAGAAGACCATTTGAAAGACAAAGCCTAGGTTTCCAGCTGAGAAAGCAGAGAAACAGCGGTGCTGTTCTCTAGCTGAGGCCACCTGGACAATAAAGAGAACAGCCTTCATGTGGATGGAGTGGAGCAGCTGTGCAAGGGGAAAGCATGGCTGAGCAAGGTTGACTGAGTAGATGGCCAGAGAAAAGCAGCTGGAGGTGAGACTCCACTCTGGCCAAACCTCCATGGGATCTAGGCATGCACCTACCCTCTCTGTACTTCAGTTTTCTGCTCAGTAACAAGCCCTGCTCTACAGGATGGTTCTGAGGGTCTCAACTACTGTGCCCGACACACCCGTCAATTATTAGAATCATTAAGTTCAGGACACAGAATTAAACAAAACAGTATCTAATCAAATCAGAGTATAGAGACAAAGGCAAAATTCAGATGCACTTATGAAAAAGGTACAAAACTGACTGTACAGAGTAATACCAAGTAATAGTCCCAAGTGCAGGTATTTCACACTCACTCCAACAGACTCCTCTTTAAATGAGTGCTTGATGACTATGCTGTAAAAGATAAAGTACCTTCATCTGAAATTTAGAGAGAGAAGAGCACCAAGAGGAAAAGCTCGCTTAAGTCATTAGACCCAATGTTTGCACATGTGTCTGCAGTCGGGCTACTCAGTTCTCAGAGAAGGCAAACTTCCAGAAGTTGACTATAACCCATTGGTTGGAGGTTTAACCTGCACGACCATGTGCAAGTTCAAGACACCAAATTCTTCTTACCTCTGAAACTTGGCAAACTTGGTCTCTCCAGTTGGAACCGACTCCTCAGACTCTTCTACTGGAACGCTCAAAAATCCTTCCTGTATACCCAATTTCAGGGCCCCTTTCTGGTGCACAGCTGCTCCCACAGCACCACCAGGAGGTAATGACTGCTGAAACACTCGACCAGTAGGCCGTGAGTCGCCAGCACCCCTAACAACTGCTTGTGTAAAGGCAGGCAAGTTCATGACACATCTGTTGCATACTTGCAATAATCCACCACTCTGGGACCACCACAGTGATCTAAAGGAAGGTGACCAGGAAAGCACGTTGAGGTAAGGCTGTACAACAGAGGACACTGAACAAACAATAGTGCTCTTTCTTCTAAGTTTAAAAGGTGGACCCAAATGCAATGTTCCCAAGCAAAGTTTACACATGATTTTTATAAAAAGCTGCAGTAGTAGGGTATACTGTTCAGCCAGAAAAGGGAAAAAATCTACATAGAATACAACATGGATAAACCTTGAAGACATTATATTAATAAATGAACCAGAACTAATATACTAATAAATAAGTCAAATTTATATACTAACATACTAATAAAGAAGTAAACCAGACACAGAAGTGTTTCTATTCAAATGAGGCACTTAGACTAGTCATTAGAGACAAAGTTGAATGGATTTATAAAGGTCTAGGGGAGGGAAGTTACTATTTATGGGTACAAAGTTTCTGTTTAGGAAAACTGAAAAGTTTTGGGTACAATGGTAATGATTTTAACAACAACGTGAAATATTTAATGCCCCAGCAGGGCACATGGTTCAAAAGGTAACTATTATGTAATTTTACCTCAATTTTAGAAAACTGGGTTGCCTAACTGCTTATATCCAGCAACCTAGTGTTTGAATAATGGCTCCCTTTCCAAACAACTATACCACAAAAAGTCTGGATCTGAGGATTGGGTATTGAGAGTAGGGCAAAATCCCTCCCAAAGTGAAGTCTGATCTGCCAGGTGCCTCATACCCCCTCGCCTGAGGAAAGTGTCACTGCCACAATCCTAATACTGGAACATAAAATGAGGAGGGGTTTTCACACAGCCAGTTCTAGAGAATCATGGGGTTTTAAGCACCCTGTGTGCAATAAACTTTCCATTTTATAAAGCCAACCAGGGCAGGAGATAGCAAGTATTTCTGTGTTTTCTGCATTTATGCACCAGCTAAAAAGTTACCAAGTGAATATGCCTTTAAATAGAATTGAGATCAGACATCCTGTCCTGATTCCCCCCTTCTTATATTTTATTATGAAAATTTTAAACATTAGAAAAGTTGAAAAATTTAGTCAATGACATCCCATAAAACCTCTACCTGGGAAAGTTCCTCAGAGTGGAGGGAGAAGACTCTGTACATCTTACATTTTCTTCTTTCCACTCTCCACAAGTCTTACAGGAAACCCTTCTAGGGATATCACAGGTATTGTCCCATTTTTGAAAAGAGCATATGCAAATTAGCACATATGAGTAAACTGTGTTATTGCTTGAATAATTTATAAAGGAAGCTTTCCTTCAGCTTCATCAAGAATGAGAAGATTGCCAGGTGCTGCGGTGCACACCTATAATCCCAGCACTGGGAGGTTGAGTCCATGGGTTCGAGATTACCCCCCGCAACATAGCGAGACCTAGTTTCTAAAGAATAGCCTAGTGTGGTGGAGTACACCTGTAATCCCAGCTACCTAGGAGGCTGAGGCTAGGGATCATTTGAATCCGTGGGTTTGGGACTACCCCAGGCTACATAGGGAGACCTAGTCTCTAAAACAAACAAACAAAAAGAATGAAAAGATTTCCTCAGCTTTAGACCTTGTATGTTAAATTTTAGTTTGAAAACAATTTTAAGGCCAAATTATGAAAATACTCAGTTAAAATAAGGCTGCAACTGAAAACGAGCCACTGTGACGTCTTAATAAACAATAATGCATGTGAAATATTCTTTCATTGAGAATTTTAGAAATATGATGCTCAGGCTTCATACATAAGGACTTTTAAATATGGGAATCAAACGAAGTAAATATAATTTTGGAAATTTCTTTGGACTTATCAACTTAGTTAAATGTGCCCTGAAAGAAACTAAGACACTGAAAATTTAAAAGATAACTCACAAAACCGAAACACGTCATTTTCAAATCTTGTGCTGAGACAAATACTAAACTATATATTTAGTATAAACGACTTGTATAATATCTAAATGTGAGCAATAGTTCAGCATCCCATAATTTGGTCCTAATAAACCCACTTCTAAATATTTTTTAATTGATTACACACATATACATATTTCGTATCATTGTATACCCACTTCTAATTCTTAATCTAGTCTTGGAAAATGCTATCAGAAGTTCAGTAACTTTTATTTTAACTCCTAGTAGAGCGTCACAAAGCCACACTAGCTGCCCAACATACATCAAACAGCAACCGAGGAATCAACTAATCATACCTATGTCTCCAGACTACTAATAAGCGAATACTTTTAAAATATTTTATTTCTTGTACCTAAAATTCTGCCTATTATTTAAATCATATCCTTTCAGCAAAGCTAAAACTAAGTCAGAAAAACTGAACAGACCCCCAGACAGACACAGAGTGTCGAAATTATACACCACCATGTTGACATATCTCTTCAGTACTGTCCAGACCAGGAAATCATGCTACAGTTTATAACAAGGGTCTGTGAAAAAGTCAGAGATTCCTTTGGGGATCCAGAAAAGCACTCCCGTAAAGAGAATCCCAACTGTTCAGGTGGTTGCAACGCAGAGGAAAAGCAAACCACCACATTTTCTACTAGCTTTGTATATAATGAATAGCGGCATAAAAAATGGAGAAAAATTTGTACTCAAGTTATCTATAGGGAATGATCAAGTTGTAGATAAATGTATTATCTGCTCTTTGCTGCATTCCTAGTAGGAAACAATAAACAGGATAGGTCTCCTTATATTCAGCTCCACACTCCAGCAGGGCTTTTCAATTTTTGAAAAAACCTATGCTTCATGTACCCACCCCCCCATTCAAGTTTCAGATCTACCTCAGTTTGGGAGTCAGAACACGTTACATGTCAATTGATACTCAATATATGGATAAAGGTAATAGTGTGATGTCCAAAGTCTCCTGAAGAAAGGATCATTGAATCAAAATTGGAAAGGCTAAAGGGTTATAATTTGATGGAGGAAGTGTGAAGCTATTCTTGGAATCTGGAACTTCCTGTGAAAAGGCTCAAATACAGAGGAGAAAGATAAATAAGCAGACAATGTTGGGAAGGGGGTAGGGCAGGTGCTATCTGGATACATTTGAAAGGAAACACAGGAGTGAGACTTATGAGGTAGGATGGAGTTAATTAGTAATGGAACATGCTGGTCCTTAGCATTCCAGTTCAGATAACTGCCTGGAGGCTGAGAGACCAAGACTCCAAACAGGCCCTACTCTAATCAAAAGCCAGCTCAAGTTCTTAAGAAGACCCTTACCATCCTAACTCAAAAGTGGAATCATCTGCTCCATGCCACAATATCATAATAATTACTCAACAACAAATACAAACCACTATTATGACTCTATGATGCTTCATTTGTCCTTCAGAAAAACTCATGTTTTATGTCAAATATAGGCATGTAAATGAAAAACATTTAACTTAAAGAACCACTGATAACAATTAGGCTGACATGGTCAAGATGGTGACAACTTTGTATGCAGTAAATGGCAAACATAAAGCAATGTTAAATGTCCATCCTAACTTAACATATAACCACTATCCTTATTTCCAACATTATCTTGTATTAACAATATCTTAAACTTATACTACACATCAAATAACAGCCTTAAACCTGCTAGGAAACAACCTAGCACCTATCAACAGATGAGTTAATCAAGATGTGGACATATACCCTGTGGAATATTATTTAGTTATCAAAAAGATATGCTCAGGTTATTTGCTGCAATGTGGACGCAGACAGAAGAGATTATGTTAGGGGAAAGAAACCAGAAGAAGAAAGAAATACTGGATGTTGTGGCTTAGATGTAAATATAGAGAAAGTGAACAAAGGGTCAGGCAAAGAGACGTTATTACCAACCCTTGAAAGCTGACCATAGAGCTGAGGCATGCAGAGAAAAAGGGAGAAGGGGTCAGAGGGAGGGCACAGTGGCTGATAGCAGGTGCTTTGAGGTAACCACACTTGAGGGGGGAATTCCTATACTGTCCAAATAGTAACAAGGAAATATTAACAAAATGGAAAAATAATTAAATTTAAAGAAAGTAAAAAAAAAAAAAACCTAAAAACAAGTAACATTAGCCTTAAAAGTACTGAGCGGAGAGCAGCTAACAGTGAAAACAAGAAGTAAGCCAAGCACAGCTATCTGCAAATTACAGGGGCCATACACAGGGTGCTCTACATAGTAGGATCACATATTATAGAGCCACAGGGTGACAGTCACCCATCAGAGAGTGGGAACAGTGACCTCAAACTTGTGCAGTTTGGAGGAATTACTAAAGCAATACGCTCTTTTTTTTTTTTTTTTTAGTGGCAGGAGATTCAGAAATTTTTGAGTCGAACCTACATTCCACTATCAGGATATTTCAGTATTTTTAGAGCAGATTTATAGCCAAAACAAAATAAACACACCGAATTTATCCTCTGTATTTCCTCAAACCTACTTTAAAAAAAAGTAAGGAGTATTACTTATAAGTCTCACATTATGATAGCCATGGAATAAAATACAAAACAGCTTTCAAGAACTGTCTTTTCTGTTCTTCCATACCTTGGAAATATAACACCTCCCCACTGCCAATGTTCCCCCAAATCCTTCCAGTGTGTTTGAATTTATCAGCTTCAACACCTCCCCCAATCCTCACACCAGAGGAATTTAGGAGCCTAGGGCCGGCTATTTACAACACAGTATTTAAATTAACAAGGCATCTTATTGTAAAAACATTCCCCTTCCACTAAGGGAAAATCCCTCCCACCCACCCAAGACCCAACGATTTACTAAGGAAAGAAATATGTAGAGCTCCAATTTACACTTAAACTCAAAACTATTCCAAACTATAGGGAGAAGCTAGGAGAATCCCTATCAGGTCTAAAATCCCTGACTCTAGTAATTTACCTTAATAATTTTGCTTGATGTCTTCACTATTCCAAACTACAGGAAGAAGCTAAGAGAATCCCTATCAGGTCTAAAATCCCTGACTCTAGTAATTTACCTTAATAATTTTGCTTGATGTCTTCCGCTCAAATACCTCAAGTTGCCTGACATTTTGAGATTATGTTCAGTAGTTTCAATTTCAAAGAAATGCCAGCATTTTCATTAAACAGCTCTATATACGTGGAAAATGAGACCAAATTTTACAGGAAGCTGAATAACAGTGTCTTGGTTATTAATTTAAAAGAGACTTTCTTAAACACTCAGGGTTCATAATTTTGAAAGATTTTTCTATTATTACCTTATCATGCAACAATTGCTAAAGAAACACAAGATACAAAACTGTTTAGTTTCCACTTAACACTCAAAAACGGTCATTCATCATACAGGGATTTAAGCTAAGGTTTAACTGAAAATACAGAGAAAGATCTATTTAGTACAAACGTCCTAATAACAAGCTAAGAATTACTTTCTCCATTCCTAAAAGAAGGGTCCTTCACCTACTAAGTTAAAGTTTAAACAGAAGACCTAATAGATGATCACACACATTTTGGTACTTAGCATTCAAATTCTGCATATTAAAGTTTCTCCGTAAAATGTGGACAAACTTGCCTTCTAAATGTACACACTAACTTGCATAGTTATTGAGAGAGGTATATGAGCAATAAATTTTTACCTGTGAAATGTATCGTCTCTGGTTTAAGAGTCAAATAATTTATTAGAGCCCAGATTACCTATGACATTAAGATAGGTGAGATATGTCCTAAATAAGTGTGAAAATATAAAAATTTCTGTTTAAAATTGTGTCACCATAACAAAAGCTGCAAGTGAAGTGGACTTGCAATACGATGCTTGAAAACGATTACATTCATTTGAAGACCCAGAACACGTAGCTCAGGACCCAGGACGCCCGTCACCCTCGCCGTCAAGTGTGCTTTTCCTCCTGAGGGTCCACTTTACCCCGCTCTCCTGGGTCTCCAGAGACTTGGAATCCGCAGACGAAAGGTTCGCTTCCAGTCTCGCTCCAGCCCAAGCCCGCGGCCGGCCTCCGCCCGAAGGGAGATGCTCTCCCTCAAGTTCCAAAGTAAGGCCGGAGACGAGACTGGCGAAAAGTGAGTTATAAAGGGGATGCGCGTCTGCAAGGGACCAGCTGTGGACCAACGGCGCGGAGGTTGCATCAGAAAAGCGGGGCTCCAGAAAGGTCGGCCGAGGGGGCAGCAGCGGGCGCAGTGGCCGCAGCTCCCACTGCCGCCCCAGAGCCCCCACAGCTCAGCGGCCGAGTGCTCTCGGAGGGTGGGTCCAAGGGGCGCCGGCCTGCGCTGGTTCCCCGGCCGTGGTGGGCAGCGCCGCCCGACGGCACGGTCTCCCCGGGGTGGGGGTGACGTGCGGCGGCGCGGCTTACTGCGGGGGGGACGACACGGCTCCAGAACCGACGGGGCGACGCGCGCGGGGTGGGGGTGGGGCCGACGGCGCGGGGCGTGGAGACGACGGAGCGGCCGGCCGCGGGCCCCCGCGGCTGTCAGGCCTCCCGCCCGCCGGCGCCGCGCCCGTCCAGGCGTCCGGCGGAGAGCTCAGCTTCCCGGGACGGCGGGGGCGTGAGGCCCGGGCGCTGACGGCCTCTCGGGGAGCCCAGGTCGCCGCGACGCCGCCGCCCGCGCGCGCACAACAAAGCGCGACGGCCCAGCGGCCCCGCCGCCGCCCCCGACGCACCGGCCCCGCGGGAACGGGCGCGGCGGCTCCGGTCGCCGCGACGACGCGCCACGGGCGAGGGCGGCGCCGGCCCGGGACAGGCGGAGACCGTGGGGGCAGGGCACGGGGCCCAGGTCCCGACAAACTTCCTCCGCCGCCGCTCCCCGCCCCTCGTCGGCCGCTCTGCTGAGGCAGGCGCCCTTCCCGGAGCCCGCGACCCCAGAGGGGCGCGAGGGGACCCGGACCCGTGGAGACGCGCACCCTCGCCGCGCGTCCCGGCTACACGCCCCCCGCCCCTACCCCCTCACCTCTGGGGCGCGGTCTACACCCGCGGGGACGTCCTCGCCGGCGGTTCCGGGGCCTCGTGCGCCGAGGGGCCGGGTGCCGGCGGCTGGAGCGGCTGCGGGCCCCGCGGGGAGCTGGGGGTCCCGGACGGCGGCGGTGCAGGCGGCGGCTGCTCCATCTTCCCGGGGCGCTCACGCCGCGGTTCCTACGCGCAGACCCAAGTGGGACATTCGCTACATTGTTGGCATTCCACGGGCGTCACGTGACCCGCCTCCCGCGTCACTCTCGGCCGCATACCAGCCCGGGCGGGGCGCCCGCGGCCCTGCTGCTCGCCGCCCGCTCCGCCCCGCCCCGCTTCCTGCCCCGGCCCGCGCCCCGCGCCCGGCGCCCCCGCCCCCCGCGCCCCTGCCCGCGCCCCCACCACCTGCCAGCGCTGGGTCGGCGCCCGGGACCCTTTGCCAGGGTGTCACCCGCCCCCAGCTCCGGTGTCGCCCCTCGACTCGCTAGTCTTAGAAGTTGGTGACTCAGTCGCTAAAGCCACTGCAGCCTTAAGCCACTCACGCCAGGCTTGGTGAAGAAAGTAAGTTAACAGGCCCACTGGGGACTCCACGTTACCAAATGCCAGAGTAAGGAGAGAGAAGAGCTGCTGTTCCCCCGGAATCGAATAATGAAGGAGGACGTTGTCTAGATAGATGATAGACAGATCTCCACATTTAGGAATGTTTGATGTAATCAACCCCCGTACGGTGTATTATGAGAAGTGTTTTAAGATGTGTAGGATAGTAATGTATGCCAGAAACTGAGATTGTGGTTTTGCTTTTCAACCACTCGACTATCTTTCCACTTGGGAGCTATGGATTTAATACAATGACATGCTTGAATTGTGAGGATATACGTAGTAAAAAGATCGAATGACAAATTGCAATCTTTTCCTGCCTCTGTTAGCTATAATTTCTACCACCAAAATCTAGGCAGGTAATGATGAGGACTAATACCGATTTAATAGATTATCCAAATTTCTTTTTAATTAACCAAGTCTTGCGACATTTTAAACTCAAAAGAAACAGTAATGAATATCGTCCTCTCCTGATTACTTAACTTTCAGATGCCTTCCTCCTTTCTTTACTAGAGAAATCTAATCCCCAGCACTTTGAACTCTGACGCTCTTCTCCTGGGAAGCTTAGTTCTCCTTGTTGTTTCTCTTCTTTGACTTTAAGCCGTTACTCTGCAATTTAGAATTCAATTTCATTATTCAATATTATCTTGTACTCTATTCAGGCATCTTGCACAGTATTGGGAGCAAGTAAGACTGTAGGTGAGTCACACTTGCACACCTGTGTAGCTTCTTCACTACTGATCTGCCCATACGCTGTACACCCAAACGCTGTCGCAGGTCTGGCCACCTTTCTTCCTTTGTCCTGAGTTTGCTCTATCTTTAAAAAGGTATACATAGTAAGAAAAATTGTTGTCAACTGAAAGAACTTTAAAACATAAATGTAAAGTGCCTAATAAAAGTTTATATTTACAGTGACTGTGATAATTTTGTTTGCAATAGAGAAAAATCAGTAACATTACCTAAATATCTAGTAACAAGAAACAGGAACATAAAAGATAGGTACATTCGAATGAAATATATACAATACCTAAGTGAATGAATTAGTTATGTACTTTTCAAAGACTAAATGATTGTAAACAATTTAAAATCATTGTCAAGTGAAGAAAGGAAAAGTAGCAGAACTTACATGATAATCACAAATGACAAGAGCCCACAAAACCAATATCGATCGTATACTTTATGTAAGTACAGACGTGGACTGCAAGAAAATACATCAAATCCATGACAGTTGTTGTCTGAGTAGAAGAGGGAATGGGGACTTCAATTTTACCTGCCATGTTTTACTTAAAAATTTAAGCAAAACTGTCAAAATCTTGAAATATGTGATTTGGTTCTTTAATGTATACTGTTACTCTTTATACCTTTGCTTATATATGTGTTCACATTTTTCATATTTGAAAATATTTTCCATGTATATGAAACAAATGCAAACAAGTTTCCAAGACAGAGGAATAATGACACACTGATACCGAAAAATGTTGTGATTAATGATTTTTGTAGATGTGTTTTATTGACATGAAGTCATTTCTACCTTTAAGGAGTTTTGGGTTTTTTTTTTAAATACCTTCTATGAACCATCAACTAAAGCAGACCCATGGTGAGCAAAACCACCTGAATTATTCCTTTGGTTGAACATTTGGTCCCATAGATGTAACAAAATAGAGTACAGGAAAGTGTGGAGTCCCGTGTTAAAAGTGGTAGTCACTGGGTGGAGTGGTTCTTGTCTTATAATGCCTGATACATGCATGTATATATATATATATATATATATATATATATATATATATATATATATATATATATATATATATATATATATATATATATATATATATATATATATATAATTAACTACATATTTAGTTAACTACAAATACATGTTTAAGTAATAACTAAATAAGCATATCCACAAAAATGCATGCAATTGAGCAGGGGAGGGGGAAAAAGGAGAATTCATGGCCAACTGTGCACAAAAGACTACAGTAATGGTAATGTTGCAGTGTATAAATTAATTGGTTAACTCAAGATGTATGTGTGTGTGTCCTTATTCTGCACCAGGTGTTGCCCTAAACATGTGTATGATACCATTTAATTCTCAAGACAACCATATTACAGAAGTCCCTAAAGATCAGAGAGCTGAGTTTCAAACCTTAGTAGCTCTAACTTCAGAGCTTGGAAATATTGAATTTCAGGCTCTCTTCAGGTAATTCCAAGAAGTCTTAAAAATAAGGAAAAGTGAACCCAAATCAAGTCCGTATACTTTGTCTAAGGGAAGACTGGTTTTTGAGGAAAGAGGAAGAGGAAAACGCAAAGATGTGTGGTAAGCACAGTTTAGAACAGAAAGACGTCTGTGTGTATGCTTGGGTGGGTGGGGCAGGGTTAGTGGGAACTAAAACAGTAATGACCCTGATACCAGGTAGACTGTTTTATGTCTTCTCTCTGGTGTCCTTGTGGAACTTTTCCAAATACTACCTACCTGCTCTCTGCCTTCCAACCCAGCTACAAATACAAAAAAGTTGACTATGATTCATCCTCTTTAGACTGTCATGCCTGGAAAGCAGGTTTTCTGGTCTATGAAGGAGTTTTTGCCATTTTGGAAAAAAGTCCCCCTTGTTTATAATCAGTGTGGAAGAGACTTAGCAAATCTGACTAACTAGAAAAGAATGTTTTCTCCTGATGAGTAAAAAACTAGACTAGGGTTAGAGGGACTAGAAAACTGGAAGATATGCTATGCTAATTTGCTTTAATCCAATATATTTTGCCCCTTAATTTAGATTATAAATTCCTGAAGAAGTGAGATCATATACTCCCTCAAAATTAGATATAAAAACTTCACTGCTAATTGAATGTACTCAATGCATTTCAAATGACGGCTTTACTGTCTCAAATATCAATATTTAAAATGTCACCCTTTCCTTGAACCAGTCACTCTGAGACAGTGTGTGCCAGATCTGCTGTTCTTTGGAGTTTTGGTTCTACAAACTTGCAGAGACTTCTGGAGAAAGCCTGAATATTATCAGCTCTAATAGTTGAAGACTGTTTCAACTCTCTTTTCTTTCTACTTTTTTTATTGTGGTAAAATATACATAATATAAAATTTGGCATGTTAGCTAATTTTAACTCAATACCAAGAACATTCACAGTGTTGTACAACCATCGCCACCATCCATTTACATCCCAAACTGAAAATTTGTTCCAATTAAAAATAACTCCCAACCCCCTCTCCTTTTTAAATATGTTTGGAAGGATTTCTTGTTGTTTGTGGTTTATTCTCTGTTGTTTATCCTTTGATTCCCTCTGCTATCAAGATTCCAGTCTTTAGTGACATAATGTAACTTCCAAATTTTTTAATCTATTGACTGAGGAAGATTACTTAGCTTATCATAACTCCATGATGCAAATAAGAGCTATTAGAAATTCTTGTTCCTAAAACTCAACAATTAAAAGACCTTTCTTAGTTTCTGGATATTTCCCAAAGCATTTATATTACTAGAGTCAGATTTATGGAAAAGTATAGTATTAAAGTTTTTAAGAGAGTCAATTAGATAGATAATAGATGTATAATGAGAAATATTTCATATCTTTTATATTAAGGCCTTTATAGAATTTTTGCTTTTTAAAAATTGTGAAAAGTACACATAACAAAAATTTAACTTATTCATCATTTTAAACTATAAAAATTCTTAATTCTTACAATAATGAAAACAAATTTTGATACCAAGTTGACACCAGGGAGAAAAGTCCTCAATATTAAATATTAATTCTTACTTGTGTTGTCCAAGTTTAACCATCGCAGTAAACTTGTCTCTTGATTTTAATTCATTTCAATCTAGTTCAATTTTAGTTGTTTTGAAAAATGAGAAGAACCTCCTGGAAATTTGATAGAGCCCTCTTATGCATATTTAGAAGACCCAGAGTTCAAGCAAGACTTACAAAGTTGCCACCTTGCCAACTTTTGCAGACTTGTCTTTCCAGCTGCCTCTAGAAACACTGAGCACGGTTTCATTCTCTGACTAGTCATCCTGTTTCTCAGATGAGTAATTAAGTATGTGCTTGCATAAGTCTGACTTGCTCAACAGTTTAAGAAGATTTGTTCCCAGAAGACCTCAAAGAAACACTGTCAAGATACAAATCACATTCTGTGTTTAAAGAATTCTTATGTTGACACTTTACATTATTAAGAGATGAATTGCTAAAACAAGTTTTCTTTTCTTACCACATACTCCTTAGCATATATGCCTTTTGCTAAGTGAGCTATGTCAGCAATAGCAGCTATTTGCTTATTTCTTACTACACTTGTGGTTGGCTTCCAATTCCATTTCATTTGCGATATGAACAGATGTCTATAATTGAAAGAAAAGCCCATGAAAAGATATATGTGCTCTAAAGCCTCCTACTGATTTTTTTAGTACTAAACACTGGTAAAACTTACATTAGGAAGAGTAAAAAGTATAAATTCAAATTTTTTTCTCAAAATCCATTTCTATACCTAGATGTTTTCAAAGGGAAGCAGCTTGAGATAAACTAAAATGACAATAAATATCTAATTGTATGATTATAAAAGATACATTTTCATGTACTATTTTTACTTTGAATTTTAAGTTAGCTAGTAAATGTTGTTTTGGTTGTTACTGTAGTTGCTCTTAAGATCATGTATTTTGCTTTATCAACCAGATCTGAAAAGAAAAACTGGATATGTTATCATTAGATGCTTGATGAATGGGTTTTGATAATGAAAGCCATGATATTATAAAGTGATTTCATATGCGGTGGATGAAGGCCAGTGAAAGAAAGACTGCCAAATTTCAGAGAGCAATGGGAAATCTATAAAAGTCAGGAAGTAGGCATGCATATTGTACTTGGTATTTGGCTACCCCAGGACAAGAGGAGTTTCTAGGCTTGGGGTTGAAACTCAAAAAGTGTTCTAGAGCTAATAACTCTCAGAAAGAAAGCAGGAGAGAAAGAACTAATTTATGTGGTAAAAAAAACCTGCAAGGGTTAGTTTGAGGAGATGGTAGCAGACTGAAGAGGCTGGTCTCGCCTCCTCCATATATTCACAACTGGATTGCAACCGAACAAAGTCAAACTCCCTCAAGGAAAAAAATGGACAACCACAGCATAGCTGGGTGGTGTGATCCGGGAGAAAGAGTTAGGTAAATCTTTACGTGAACTGTGTTTACAGTGATACCAAGGCGGTGCAACCCAAGAAGGGAGGAATGACTGCTCTGTGGGGCTCTCCTACAGTTGTTAGCTCAATGGCACCTACCAACACTGGGGATTTTTTGAGTCCTAGCTCTATGCTACAGGGGGGCCTTGCAGAGTCGGTGCCCAGGACAGACTGCACCTGTGGGGGGCTGGGGGTTCAGAATTACAGAGCAAGATTAACTGGCGTGAACCTGAAGCTCTCAACATGGAAAAGCTGGAGCCTCAACTGGTTGGGGGGAAAAGGACAGATTAACTATGTCTCCTCTTAAGAAGAGGTTAGTACTCAAAATTGAGGCTGATATATTTAAAATACCTAATACCTCCCCCCACCCATTCAGGACTAAAGCCAAGATGACAAGCACTTGAATAAATAAGAAATTAAGCACCTATTAACAATAGGTACCAACAACCCAGTATTAGGCTCTATACTGAAAAAGAAATCAATTTCCCACTGGTGACTCTATATCAACTATAACCTATGCCCAGCATTGCATCTAGGCCCCAAAATAGTGTAGAGATGGAAGTATACGCCAGACTATAGAAAATACTTCATCTGAGGGACTGGTCTGGAGGAGGGGATCACTGAATCTCCACCACATAACTCTGATGCCCACGGCACAGTAGGAAGCTTGAATTTTTGATGCTGGCAGTAGGTGATCCTTCAGTTCCCTACTACCCTCATCCTGTCCTTTATTACCTACTATTCTTTGCTGGTATTAATTCTACAATTACTTCAACAGAAGCAAAAGCAACACTCTGAAAGTCTATCCCCAAAACAACCCTGCAGAACGGTGGAACATGACCAAAGAGGAGTTCAAGGTAACAATTATAATAACATTTATGGAACTCAAAGGGAAAAAATGGGAACAGGATAAAGACCTAGAAAATATGAAGTAGTTACATTTAGATACACTGGAGCTAAGAAATATGACAAGCATGAAGGGAATGACAGGAGATATACAAAGTACTTAGAAAGATATCCAGCCTAGAATCTTACCCTGCAAGATTACATTCAAGACAGAATAAGGAGCTTCACTGAAAAGGAAAAACTAAACGAATGTATCAACATAAAACCACAAAGTCTTAAAGGGGTTATTATAAACCAACAGAACAATGGATGATGAGGTAACAGACACCTAAATTTTGTAACACAAAGAAAGTAGAGGAGAGTAACTTATGACCCATCTGATGATTTGGAGAAGAGGCTGTCCAATGGGTCAAGCAAAAAGTTCATCATATACTAACCTCCATAAATATTGAAACAAAAAATTAACAGAAGTAATACATAGACAACAGAAATGAAACCTCAGTAAAACCTAAAAGAAAGACCTCAAAAAAGAGACAAAACAAACCAAACCAAACAAAAAATCAACAAAATTGCAATAAACACTTATTTCTTAATAATCACCTTAAATATAAATAGCCTGACTCACCAGTCAAAAAGCTTAGAGTGACTGAACAGATTTCAAAACAAAATCTAACCTTCTGCTATTTACAAGAAATCCACCTGACAATAAAGACAAGCAAGCATACCAATAGACTTAGAGCTAAAGGCTGAAAGATAGTTCCACAAGCCTGTAATTTTGGTTTCTCCTTGTTTGCTAATGAATCTTACTGTGTTGTTCCTTAAACCTACTGTTGTTGTTGTCTTGCAATTATGCATGCAGGTGGAAGAACCCATAATGTCAGGTTTAAATATTGGTCCCTCTAACTTTCTTCCACTTTGATACATGTTTGCACCCAGTTATACTTTCTACTTCCACATTGACATGAAATGAGAAATCAACTATAAGGAGAAAGAAACACACGCGCACACACACAGGAAAGCTATGAATACGCAGAGATGCATAACATGTTGCTTAAAAACAATTGTATAAAAGAGAAAATCAAAGTAGACATTAAAAAATGCCAAAGACAAATGAAAACGATTATGTAAGTTTGAAGAATCTGTGGGATACTGCAGAAGTGCTCTTAAGAGGGAAGATATTTGCAATACAGGTCCTTGTTCAAAAACAAGAAAAATCCTGAATATATAATCTACATCACAATTACAATTGGTAGACTTACAGATCTAAAGTTAGTAGAAGTAAGGAAAAAAATTTGTTAAAGCAGATATTAATGAAATAGAAAAAAGATTATAGCACACACACACACACACACACACACACACACATACACAAATCAATGTAACCTGGAACCAAATGTTTGAGAAGATAACCAAGAGATAATCAGAGGAGGTGGAGGAAGAGTGTTTGGATTTATAGAAGAAGAAAATTAATAAGCAGAACTATAAATTAAAAGGGAAAAATCTTTACAGATGACTAGAACAAGTCAATCACAAGCAGTAATAAAATAGTAATAAATAAATAATATAAATAAATAAAAATAGTAATAAAAATCTTTTGAAAAGCAAACCCCAGGATGATAACTTTACAAATGACGTTTATAAAAGTTAGAAGAACTCGTGGCCATCTTGCATAAATTATTGTTAGAAAATCAAGATTGCCTCCCTAATACATGTTATAATGCCTACATTATCTTAGTACCAAAACAAGTCAGGCAACCCAAGAAAAGAAAATTATAGACCCATCTCCTTGATCAATGCAAAAATATTCCATAAAATACTAAAGTCAAATTCATCAGTACATCACAAGGATTGTATGACATGATCAAGTGGAATTCATCTTGGGAATGATAGGATAGTTTAATATATGTAAATCAATAATTGAATACATTATATCAACTAAAGATAAAAATCATACAATATCAACAGATGCAGAGAAGGCATTTGATAAGATTCAACATCCACTTATGATTAAAACTATATAAACAGGATAGGAATATAATGACCCTGCTTTAACATAATAAAGCCATATATATATGCGCACATATATATATTTATACACAAGCAATGAACAAGAAAAAGTAAAAAAGCTCCATTTATAATTGCTTCAAAAAGGTTACATACCTTGAAATGAACCTAAGTGGTGAAAGACAATACAATGAGAATTACAAGATGTTTTAAAAATACTTAGTGACTAAGGAGATGGAGAGATAGATATTCCATGCTCATGGATGGGGAAAATAAATACAATTTTACACAATCCTCACCAAAATCCCAGCAATATATTTTCAAGAAATATATTGAAGAAGAAATATTGACCTTGGATTACAAATACCACTTTAAGAATAAAGGAGAGAAACAGAGGTTTCTTAGTTACCTGACTTCAAACTTTACCATAAAATAGTAGTATTAAGAACAGCATGATATTGGCAAAAAAAAATACATAAACAAATACAACATAACAAAAGTTTAGAAATAAACCTACACATATACTAATACCTATTCTATGGTAAAATATCCATGCGATAAAATGGAAAAGAATCTTTTAAATAAATGGGTCTGGGAAAATTAGTCAACTACATTTAAAAGAATGAAATTGAAATACTTGCTGATATCATGCAGAAAAATAATTCCAAATGAATTAAAATTTTAAATATGAGACCTACAATAATAGAACACATAGAGGAAACTTTGGTGAAATGCTCCACAATGTCAACAATAAAAGTACTTTTGGTGACTCAACTGCTATGGCAAGGGAAATAAAAACAGAAATATGTGATTGGAGTTACCTCATTAAAAAAAAACTATATGGCAAAAGAAAATACAATTCAATAGCAATAAAATAAACTCAATTAACAAATGGGCAACAGTATAAGTAGACAGTTAATTAAAGAGAATATACCTAAGGTCAAAGACCTGAAAAAATGTTTATCATTACTCTTCATAGAAATGATATAGATTAAAATTACAAGGATATACCACCTCACACTTGTATATGTTCTACAATATTGCTACATAAGACATGAAAACAGCCTAAAAATCCTACAGTGGAAGAATGGATCAAAAAGATGTGGTACTTACATAACCATGAGAAAGGATGAACTGCAGACATTTTCAATAAAGTGGAGGGAATTTGAAAAAATTACATGCAGCAAAATAAATCAATGATAAAAATAAATATTGGAATTTCATGTCACAAATAATTTAGAAGTTTTGAAGCACTTTCAAAAACTACTGCACACCAACAAACATCCTGAGGGTTCTGAGGTTAAGAAGGATGGAAAGAACAAGGGGACACAAGAGGTGGTAGCGCGATGACTATGTTTTTGCTTTCCCATTTCATTTATTTCTCCCATAACTTTTATTATTTATTTCCTTCTTTGTTTTTGGATGCTTTTTATTAAGTTTCTAGTTCATTCAACTACAGCATTTAACTGTTAATTTGAGATTTTTCTTTTTTCTTATTTTAATATCAACTAGTGTTGCTATCAATTTCCCATGAAACGCTGCCTTTAAAGCATCCCATTGGGTCTGTTAGCTTGTTTCTCTGTTTTCATTAGTTTCTAGATACTTTTTAATCTTGCCTTTGATATCTTCATTTGACCCAGGAGATTCAGAAGATTTTGTTCAGTCTGCGCATGTTTTGGTTTGTTTCAAGATTCTTCTTTTGGTTGATTTCTAATTATAGCATTGTGTTCTGTGAAGATGTTTGATATAATTTGTATTTATATATATTTTTGAGACTTGTTTTATGCCCTAGTCTATGATCTAGTGTTGAGAGTGTTCCATGTGCACTGGAAAACAAAATGTATTAATTTCTTTTGGGATAGAGACCTTTATTAATGGCCAATACTATTTCAGTTAAGATGCTTATTTCTCTGTTAATTTTCTTTTTTTTTGTTCATATATATATTTGCATTTTAAGTAATTTATTTATATCTATATATATTTTTTCACGTCTTTGTATTCCCCAGGGTTCATCCCTCACCTCCCCGCCCTGACTCTTTGTTAATTTTCAGTCTGAATGATCTAACTCTTTATGTCAGTCGTACTGATGTTTCTGACAATGACTGTATTTTGTTGATATATTGTTTTAGACCTGTTAATAGTTGCTTTATATAGGTAGGTATTCCTATATTAGGTACATAATTATTAATAACAATTATATCTTCTTGATGAATTGTTCTCTTTCTCATTACATAATACACACACATATACATATATCCCTGATTACTGTTTTTAGATGAAAATCTAGTTTAGATATTGGCATGTATAATCTGATTCCACTCTATTATTTTTAGTTTGCTTTGGTTTTAAGTGGTCTCTTATAAGCAAAATGCCAATGGCAAAAACATTTTCACCCATGTCTTAGCCTATTCTTTTTATTGGTGAATTCAGACCATTCATATTTATTGATGTGAACTGTTTAATTTCAGTCATTTTGTTGTTTTTTCTTGTGATTTTTGGGGGGATTTGGTTTTTTTTTCTCCTTTTTGTTTCCCTCTGTTTTTTCTACATGGCTTTCCTTAGTATTTCTATCATTAGGAGTTTACTGAAATGCCTACGTCTTTAGACCTTCATGAACTGGTGTTTGCTCTATGACAATTATCTATACAGGTTCTGTTCATTTCTTCCTCCACTTCTGTGTTTTGCTGTTGACTTGTAGTATTCTTTCTCATTCTTCTATTGTTGCATTTCTATAATTATTTTGCTCAGGAATTTGTGTTCCACCTTTTCTTTTCTTGTAAAGGAATTCCTTTTAACATTCATTGAAGCACAAGTCAGGTGGGAATAAATTCCATAAACTTCTCTTTGTCTATGAAAAATATTTCGTCTTCATACTTAAGTGATGATTTTGCAGGATAAAGAATTCTTGACTGGCAATTCCTGTCTTTTAGGATTGTGAGCACTCTCTTTTTGTCTGGGCTGAAGTCCAACTTAAACCTAACTTGGGAACCCTTGTAAGTTTTTTTCCTGCTTCCTGCAAAATTTTTTCTTTACCTTTGAATTTAAAAATTAAAAAAAAAATTTTTTTGCATTTTAGAATTTTTGCATTTAAAAATTTGGGTGTTCTCTTTGCTTCCTAGACTTCCATATTTAATTAATTCTTTAGGTTTGGGAAATTCTCATTTAATATTTTTAATAGTGTTTTGGTTCCCATTTTATTCACTTTCCTTTTGGGCATTCTGATTATTCTTGTTTCCTTTTTTAGTGGAGTCAAATATTTCTCATAGTTCCCTCATTTACCCTTGTCTTGATTTGCCTTCTTCAAATGGGTGATTTCTTCATTTGTGTCTTTTACATTAGAAATTGTTTCTTCTGTCAGTTTAGTTCTATTTATTTAAAGTGGTTTCTAAATTTGTTTGCATTTCATTCAGAACCTCTTTATGTTATTTTTTCATTTATTCAATTTCTTTGTTCCTGAATCTACTTTCTAAGATCTTGCCCTGTTTATCTGCATTTGACTGACCTTCCAGTAATTGTGCTAGTGTTTTTAATATTGTTGTTTCAAAGTCTTTGTCTGATAGTCTACTTTGTAATAGTCTACTTTGTAATAGTCTACTGATAGTATACTTGTAAATTTTTATCTGTCCCTGTACTTCTCATTTTGCTTTTTTATCTATGTTCATACATTCTTTGCTACCTAGGTATGTTACGTTTGTGGCCTGTATTTGCTATTTGTGTTTGTGCATGTGTGTGTGTTTGTGTGCATGCCTGAGTGTCTGTTTAAGGTGCTGGGGAGTTGATTTTGTTTATTTCTTTTCTTAGTTTACATTGGAATAAAAGTGGGGGCAGAAGAGGATTCTGGGCTTTAATATTCTATCTCAGTTTGAGGAGAGAAGTTGGTTGCATTTTTCTCTTCTTTCATTTTACAGAAAGCTGTATTCTGAATTTAGGTTGTCTTGAGGTTTCCATCCTACCTCCCTGCTGTGCCTTTCTTTTGAGGGTTCTGATCTATGAATGAGCATCCCAGAGGGTATACCTAGCTCTGGACCACCAGGTTCATGCTCTAGGACTAATTTTTGCTTGTCAGAAGGCATCACTGTATGTGTGATGGGAGAGCATTTGCTGACAGACTGTGGTCACCAACAATGGCCATTACTATTTTTACCCTTATCTCTGTGCTGATTTTGCAGGGTTGTATACTCCTTACTTGCTTTCCCAAAGGATTTTAAGTTACCTCATGAAAAAGCTATCTTTATGAAGTCTGACCTCTTAGCCTGGCATCACTTGGTCTTTTAAAGGAGGGGAGGAAGAGAGAGATTTTTATGTCCATGCTAACTACAAAGTTCCCAATTTCTTGGGACTTCACCTGCAAAGTTCCAACAGCCCCAGGTTGGATCTGTGCCCATTCACATATTTGCAGAGTTTCCCTTGGGGTAATTTCAGTGTCCTGGATTGCTCCCATTGTGCCTTGGGTGATTGAACCCCAGCCCTGTCATGCCCCCTTGACCTACCCTCACTCCTTCTCCTCAGAAGACACTAACCTTAGTTTAAGATCTCTGTGGTGAAGTCTTGGGACTCTGTAGATGGGATGGAACATCCGGATTTTCCTATGAGCAAATATTTTTATAGCTGTTTTTAAGGGAGAGAGTGACCCCAACTTTTGCCATGTTGTAGGTGGATTAATGAAGTGAGAAAAAATTAAACTGAGTTCAAGGGGAGGAGATGTGAAAGTACACTTTGGTGGGAAGTAGCTCAGTGTTCAGTGTCTAGAGAACAAAGGATGAGATATACTTGCACCAAATATGGCCTATATCCGTACTGAAAAGCAACCTCAAGGTAAAACAAGATATTGAGTTTGCTTTGGTTCACCTATTTTTTCACTCTGCAATTTTTTCTTTCAATAGGCAAGTTTTTAATTAATTCAGATAAAGTAAACAAACCATCAAAAATATCTCAACTACAGAAAGGTTCTGTCCTATACATATAGAACAGAACCTGCCTAAAATGGCAAATTATTTTTATTCATTTATTTTATTTACATATATATGTAAAATATCATTGCATTTCCTGGGGTTCTCCCTCCACCCTATTACCCATGAAATTTCATCTCAATCTTCTTGTGCTCCTCCCTTCTCGGATTTCTCCCTCCCCCAGCTCCCTCCCTCATTGCCTGCTCCAACTCTGCTCTCAATTTATTTTGACTTTTTCCTGGCCTTTTGTTTACTATTATTATAGCTCATCTATAGGTGAGATCATATGGTTTCTGTCTTTTTCTTTTTTGGCTTATTCCTGCTAGTTGATTCCTTCTGGATCTATCCATGTTATCATAAATGCCTCATATCATTGGTTTTGATTGCAGAATAATATTCCATTGTGTAAATATACCACATCTTTTTCAACCATTCATCAGTTTTGGGACATTTAGATTGTTTCCACATCCTGGTTATTATAAATAGTGCGGTTATAAACATGTGAGTACAAGTGTCCTTTTGAATTTGTGTGTGTGTGTGTGTGTGTGTCTTTTATATAGATTCCCAGTAGTGGGACTGATACAGGGTGACACAGTTGAAAATTGAATAGGCACCAAAATGCCCTGGTGGGTGGGGTCTGAGAGAAATAAGCAGGAGAAGCGAGAAGCACCAGAAGGCAGATAAAAGGGAGGAGGCAGGGGTGGGGTGCGGGGGAGGAAGAAAGGGAGGAAGGAGACGAGCATGGTGGATTGAGAGAACAGGCCCATGTGGCCTGCTAGGGGAAGCCCCCTGAAAGAGTAAGCAGGAGGTGGCAAAGAACCATGTTGACTGGCAGAAGAGTAGCTGGTGTGGAGTGTGTCACCACAGCAAGGTAGCGTTGTGAGCTGGCACCTGGAGATGACCAGGGATTTGAAAAGCTGGTTAATGCATCAACAATTGTGGAAGAAATTTGAAGAACCTTGAAGAAGTGGAGCAGCGCGGAACACTGGAGAAGAAGCAAAGAGAAAAACTGGAGAGAGACTGAACTTTACAGTGCCTGCCTCAGATTTGGAGCAGCAAAGGGCACCATATTTGACATATGTCTTTGAGACTTTTGGGACTGAAAATGGTGACGGATAAGATAACTGGCCACTTGAGGCAACAGCTATGGGCAGGTGAGAAGGATCTGGTAAAAAAAAAAAAAAAAAAAAAAAAAAAAAAAAAAAAAAGCCTGGGAGGCAGAAGCCACATTTTAAAAGTTTTTTTTTGTCCCCCGTGGCTTGTTGGTTGGCAGCTTCTGCCCCTTTTGGCTTGATAACAGGACCACTGGATCAAATGGTAGTTCCATTTTCAGTAGTTTGAAGACACAGTCTTCCATAGTGGCTGGATCAGTTTGCAATCCCACCAGGAGTGTAAGAGTGATCCTTTCACTCTACATCCATGCCAGCACTTGTTGTTGCCCCTCCCCCCCTTTTTTTTTAATATGAGCCATTCTTACTGGTGGAAGATGGTATTCGGTGTAGTCTCGATTTGCATTTCCTTGATTATTAGTGATACTGAGCATTTTTCCATATACCTGTTGGCCATTTGTATTTCCCCTTTGGAGAAGTGTCTTTTTAGTTTTTTTCCCCATTTTTTGTGTGGGCTTTTTGCTTTGTTTTTGCTAAGTTATGTGAGTTCTTTGTGAATCTTTGTTATCAGAGCCTTATCACTTGTATGGAGGGCAAAAATTTTCTCCCATTTGGTTGGGTTTCTTTTTATTTGGGTTATTGTCTCTTTTGCTGTACAGAAGCTCTATAATTTGATGTAGTCCCAGCTGTTTGTGTTTTCCTTCTTTTTTTTTTTTAAGTGTCTGTAGATGTGTTCCATAAGGGATTCCTGAAGTGTGAGTCTAAAAATATGGAACGCTTCATGAATTTGTGTGTCTTCCTTGCACAGGGGCCAAGCTAATCTTCTCTGTATTGTTTCAATTTTAGTATATGTGCTGCTGAAGCAAGCTCACTCTATATTTTGAATAAACAGAAACTTTTGGCATGTTCATGGGCAATATTTATAAAACACAGTTATAATAATTTACATCAAAAACTTCCATTCCTTTCAACATTTCTAGTGATTTGCTAGACAACCTTTTAAAGTTAAAATAGTCTCAAATGGAACACAAATATTCATCCAATAAATGTTTATTGAACACTTAGAATATCCCAGGCTTGTAACTACTCCAGCAGTACCTAATTTGTTTGCCATATACTGCACACATATGCCAGGCACCAGGAACAAAATAATGAAAATGGACGTTTAATGGAGCTTACTAATTTAGTGGGAGAGGTAAGTACTAAAGAAAACAATGCTACAAATGAATGGAACATTTGAGTTTTGATTAATACTATAAAAGAGTACATGTTTCCATGAGAGTTCAGAGAGGTGTACTCTCATCTAAGAAACTGGGAAACACACTAGGTGAAATGCAAAGTATGACCAGAAATTAATAAGACGATCAGGGAAAATATTTCATGTGCAAAGGCCCTGTGAAGAAAGGAATGATGAAGCATTTCAGATGTTAAAATAGTGATTAGAGTTTTTAATTGCTGTGGTGATTAGTGATTAGAAAGAGTGATAAGAGGAAAAAGGTGAGATTAGATTGGCAGGCTAGTGTCAGACTATGCATGGACTTGTGGGTCAGTTTAAGGTTTTTAATTTTTAAATTCAAAACAATGGGAAATAATAAAAGGGTCACAAATAGAGGATTGGTATAATCTGTTGTGTTTCCAGAAGATCACTCATGCTGCTGTGTGGAAAGTAAGGGGAGTTTAGAGGAAGGAGGGACAGATGAGTGATCAGAATATTGCAGCAGTTGAGGAGTGGAGTGATAAAGTTTGGGCTAGAATGCTAGCAATGGACATGGCAAAAATTTGATGAAATTAAAAAATTATAGAGGTAACATTTTCAGATCCCAGTAATGGATTGGCTGTATAAAGTGAGAGCAATAGTCCCTGGATTTCAAACTTCCATTAACTAGTGAGTCATTATACCATCCATTGATTTGAGGTAATACATTTGATTTTGTTTTTTCTTTTGTTATATCCTTTGAGACCAAGTATAATAAATTGAGAAGGTAGTTGTGGACACTGATTTTTAGCTCACGAGAAATTTGACTGGGAGTTATGGACTTGTGAGTTGCGTGTATGTACTATGGAAAGACACTGATGCTGGAAGTGTAAATAATTTGTCTAGGTGGACTGTATAGAGGAAGAGAGGGAGGGGTCTTCATCTTTGAGGAAATGCAACATTTAATGGTATGATAGATGATGTATTGGTCTTGGATGGGAGACCTCGGCATTTCCTTTCATTTTCAGATTAATACAATGCTCAAAATGGGCTGCCCTGATTTTGATTTGTTCTCCCTCTCCCCATTATACAAAATTCTAAGCCAGATTAGTTTTCCTCAAGAGCAGCTTCCTCAAAACCCCTTTTGAGTTTCATCATTGCTCAACCTAGATTCTTTGTTAGTTATATCCTCTATGATTAAGTGAAAAAATGGTTTTCCAGAACTTTCCTGTATGCTTCATTCTGTGTGTTCATTTGTGTTGGGGTATCTCAGACTTCCAGGCAAATGAAATGGCTATTTCCTATGGAACCTGTCTCCACATTCTGCTTATACTTTTCCAGGTATCTCTTCTCCAAATTTCCCTCTTTGTTGAAATCCTACCCATTAGTGGCAGGAGAACAATGCCCTCTTCCCTCAGAGAAGCAACTGCCTTCTCTGGTAAGAAGCTGTGAATATATTATTTCATATGACAAAAGAGGCATTATTACAGGTATAATTGAAATTACAGACACTGAGGTGGAGAGATTATTTTGTAAGACTCAGATGGAGCCCAATGTAACCAAAAGGACCCCAAAAAACTTAAGGCAGAGGGAGATTAGAGGATGCAACAGCGTGAAATGGACTTGACCTACTGCTGGCTTTGAAGATGAAGAAAGGAGCCATAAACCAAAGAATGTAGTGGTCTTTAGAAGATGAAAATGGCCTCAATTTACAGGCAACAAATAATCATGGACCTCAGTCTTACACCCACAAAGACATGAATTCAGCAATCTGTTTAAAGGGGCAAGAATCATTCTCCCCTAGCATCTCCAGAGAGAAGCACCACCGTGCCAACACCTTGGTTCGAGGCCACTGAGATCCAAATTGACCTTATGGTCTCCTGAACTCTGAAACAATAAATCTGTGCTGCTTAAAACCCTTGAGTTGGTGGTATTTGTTAGGGTAACAATGAGAAACAATGGTCACTCCATGACTTAGTTAAATTCAACATCTCCAAAAGTTGCCCTTTGTGACCTCAATGAGAAGAGGCTTTCCCTTGAAACCTCCAGCATTACTATATGTGATTTCTTAACAGAAATGCAGAAATGGTCTGGTGTTGTGATTATCTGCAGACTTGGCCTAATTGTGCTATTAGACTTTTTACTCTTTGAGGTTAACACTTAAGATTTAGGAATGCATAGTGACAGCTACATATTTACCCTTGCTTCCAGTGTTTGCCCTGGCTGTTTAACATTTTTTTTTTGTTTTACATGACAAATGAACACATGGATGCCCCCCCAAATAAAACAACTCTAGAAACAAAATAGCCATGGTAAGCGTACCCTTTCTCTTTTCTTTTCTCCTAGGTTAGGTATTACTCTCTTAATCCTGAAATTAGAAACCATTCCTTTACTATCATTGTTGGCTCAAAAACCATCTGGAGATATACTATTATCAGGGAATATTATTCTAGTTACATAATTAATTTTAATGAGTTGTTTTTAATGTGTTTTCTTAGCAGACCTTGAAACTGTAGGAAATTAATGCTAAATGAGAGAGATACCTGATGTTTCACTTATATGAGGGACAAAGGAAAAACAATCTAACAGGTAAGAAAAATCTAAAACTAATTTTTAGCAAAATTGAAGCATAAAACTTGTGGGGGGAGGGGAGTTGGAAGTGGGAAGTGCACAAAAGACTAACATGATGGTTCACAGGTGATAAGGTGGTGGGAGAACCCTGGGGTAGATATGATGTAAAACAAAATAAATAATATAATAAATAATAATAAACAAAATAAAAAATAAACAGGCCTTAATTTTGTATAGATCAATTTTAACTGAACAACCCATTTTAAGTATTTGATTTTAGGCAATAAATATAGTACATTTGGGGGGAAAAGAGAAAGAACAGTGAAAAAACTTATACCTACATGTAAATGGCTTGACAACCAAGGTATCATTTTTCTTAATACTGCTAATAACAATGAGTTACTTTCACATCAAAGAGGACATGACTTACTTAGGAAGGTCTAAATCTACATTTTGACATTTCTCTTCCAGAGCTGAATTCTGATGGAAGGAAGAATATGGTGGTGGGTATAATTTGTGTTTACATTTACAAAAAGAAAGACAAGTCAAAAAATTGCCTCACACCAAAGGACATCTAAACTGAATAAATAGCATGATGATAATAGCAAGATGGTTGCCACAATTATGTACAACTGAAAATCCAGAGGTGGAGCCAGTGTTCAAATAATCACTGTGAAGGCACAAAGCAAGATTTCAATATTAGACATGATTGCTCCCTTGACAACAGATGCGTGAATTTCACAGATCTTAGAACTAAAAATTTAAGATGTCAAGACAAAAAGAAAACATTTAAAAACAGTTTAAACTACATTAAAAATCACAACTTGAAGTTGAACTAATGCATCAGTTTTGTATTGAGGAATCAAAATGACATGTTTTGTTTCCCTAGGCTCTTGCTATTTTCTAGGCTTCCACATTACCCTCTCACCCTGCCTTCCATCTAGCAAGTAGCACACAATCTATTTTCAGAATGAATAGAAATTAATGATCTCTCTAACAAGAATGAAACCATTTACATATTGAATATGGTTAGCGAGCGAAAAAAAATTACAAGAAATTTTATCAGTAGGGCAGGAAGAAATGGCAGGAAAACTGGAGAAATCAAAAAGGGTGGTGAGAATAGGAGTTCAAAAAAGGCTAGTCAAGTGACAGAATGGGCTTTGAAGGTGTGCTGAACTATCCAGGAGAAAAATAAATGAAGACATTGGTGTTCCTGCAGCAGACAGGGCTGCTGAATTGTGATGCCTGCCCTGTGACTGTAGAACTGTTCTTGGCAGATTTTTCAATTTTCTTCTCCAAATCAATTTTTAATTACTGAGTACAATTCAAAATAGGATCACAGACTGTTCAATCCGTTTCTTTTTCTTAGAGTCCCTAAGATGGGGTCAAATAGGAAGGGAGTGTTATTGGAAGTTATTTGTGTTGCTGGGTTGGAAGTGTTGTTATTTGAAGTGCTGGCCTAATTCTCAGGAAAGGTAATGCGTTAGCCACCATAGAAGTGGTTCCTAGGTGTCATGAACTCAGGAAGTATCTGGGCCTTTTCCCTCCTACCTCTCTGTCTTTTTCTAGAATATACTGTCTGTTAACAGTTAACCATTGGTATTTATATTTCTTTAAAATTACTTATTTTCTTACACCATTGTTCATTTTTGTATAGTATAGTATTTGATTTCTCTCCTCAGGTGTAGTCCCTGTAGTTGTCCCACCACCACAGCACACGTGATCCTTCTCCAATGTCTCTGTGCTCTTTCCTGTCCCTCCACTGCTGTATAATTCACATCTATGGTCAGCTTGCAAATTTTGCTTTTCCCCATAGTTCAATTTTTCTATGTTCTACATATAAGTAAAATCATCTGATATTTATCTTTTTTCTTTCTGACTAATTTTGCTTAGTATAATCCCTTCCAGCTCCATCCATGTTACTGCAAATGGCATGAATTTTTTATCCACTGTGCATATATACCACATCTTCTTTATCTGTTCATCTGTTTTAGGACATGTGATTATTTCCATATCTTAGGTATTATTAATAGTGCTGCAATAAATACAGGCTTGCCAGTTTCCTGTTGAAATACAGTTTTGTGTTCTTGAACAGATTCCTAAGAGTAACTACTGGGTCCTAACATTTTTAGTGTTTTGTGGAACCTCCATACAACCTTCCATAATGACTAAATCAGTTTACATTCCCACTAAGAGTGGAAGAAGTTTCATTTTTCTCCACATTATCATCAGCATTTGCTGTTTCTAGTTTTGTTTTATTTTGTTTTATGGACCATTATCACAGATATGAGGTGGTATCTCATTGTAGTCTTGATTTACATTTCCCTGGTTATAAGTGACATTGAACTTCTTTTCATATGCCTGTTGACCATTTGCATTTCTTCTTTAGAGCAGTGTCTTTTTTAAAAAAATAATTAATTTTATTATTTGTCACATTTGTGCATTAACTGATCCCCTGATATATGGTCCGCCTTCCTCCGTTCTCCATATCCCCCTCCAGTCACTCCATCTCTCATCTTTCTGCTATTTGTTAGTTAGTGAAGTTGATGTTTAGTTGTTCGTTGTTTGGCCTATTGATCTCTTCCGATATCTGATAAATGTTCTTATCCTGGGTGAGGACCTGAGTTCCTGTGATCTGTTGGTCTGTGCTGCTTAATTGCTAAGAATAACTTGGAGGCAGGTAGCCCGTCCCTGCTCATCTGGGACCTCTTGCAGGGCAGGTGTAGGTGTGTCGCGTTGTTCTCCAGGTTCCTTTTTGTGGCATTTTTTGCTGTGAAATTAACAGTCTTCTTTTCTTCAGACCTGTGGGGTTGCTGGAATTCATGCCTCCTCATTCATTCTGGCTGCCTCTTCATTCAGGTGTCTGTCCTGTGGTGCTGCTTTTAAGTAGAGCAGTGTCTTCATAGTTCTGCCCATTTTTTATTTGGGTTGTTTGCTTTGTTCTTGTTGCGTTTTGCAAGCTCTTTGTAGGTCTCTTATAGCAATCCCTTATCAGTTGTATGGTGCGCTAATATTTTCTCCGATTCAGTAGGTTATCTCTTATCTTGGTTGCTTTCTCTTTTGCTGCACGGAAACTAGCTTGTCGTTCCAGTCATTTATCTCTCCTTTGTTCTCCTTGCTTCATAGATACTTCTGAGGTTTATATCAAAGTGTTTTGCCTATATTTCCTTCTCTATATTTGATGGTTTTGGGTCTTACACTCAGATCTTTCATTTATTTTGAATTGATATTTATGTATGGTTGTAAGATGGAGCCTTCTTTCTTTCTTTTGCATGTATTTTTCCCAGTGCTATTGATTGAAGAGGCTTTCTTTGTCCCAGTGCATAGTCTTTCCTCCTTTGTCATAGATTACTTTATCATATATATGTACCACATATATATCATGTATATGTATCATATACACATATCATATATGTGTATCATATGTTTTTATTTCTGGACATATGATTCAGTTCCATTGGTCTGTGTCTATTTTTGTTCCAAAGCCATACTGTTTTTTATTATTATGGCTGTGTAGTATACTTTGAAGTCTGGGAGTATAATATCTTCATTTCCCCCCTTTGTAGTTAATAGAGGGTATTTTGTGATTCCATCAGAATTTCATCAATAATTGTTTCATTTCTTTGATGAATACCATTGAGATTTTTGCTGGAATTAATTTGAATTTATAAATTGTTTTTAGTAGGATGGCCATTTTGATAACATTAATTCTTTTCATCAGTGAGCAGGAAATGTCTTTCCATTTTTTGTTTCTTCTATTACTTTTAGCAATGTTTTGTAAAATTTTCCATGTATAAGTCTTCCACCTCTCTTGTTAGGTTTATTCCCATGTATTTAAAGTTTTTTATAAAAATGTAAATGGGATGGTTTTCTGGATTTCCTCATTTTCAGACTGATTGTTTCTATAAGGAAATGACACTAGTTTTTATGTATTCATTTTGTAGACTGCTACTTTATTAAACTGGCCTGAGGGTGAGTGAGGGACCTATGTTAACTCATTGTGCCATGTGAAGATGTTGGCCTGTTTATTTATGCTGGACTGCCCCCCACCACACACACACACACGCGCGCACACACACACACACACACTATTTTCATCATATCCACTCTCTTGGTGGTGTTAAAGGAGTTATTTAAGAACCACAGTGAAGGTGGATGAGTGCTGGAAATATGCCCCAAACAACATTTGCAGGTTAAAACAGTAATATTTTAACCTAGAGCTTATATTAGGTGGAGAGGCCAAAAGAGTGCTAGGTATTGATGTTATAACTGAACTGAAATTAATTATTTCACCCCTCATCTTTACTACAAGGAAGGAGTGCTTCCCATCAACCCCAAGACCCACATAAATGTTTATTTTAACCTGTCTTAAAATCAGAATAAAAAAGTAAATGTAATAGAAATGAATATATAATAAGTCCAATCTTGATTATATTTTCCTTATATATGTACACTTAATTATCACTTTACTTTCACAACACATAAGGGTCATAGCAAATATAACCTAGAAAGTATCTGAAGAAAAGGGGGCAAAAGACTAAAGAAGAAATTGAAAAGAAAAACTTCAAGGGCAGGAAGTGCCTTATCCTTTGGGAAGGACAAGAATGTGAGACTTTACCTAAAAGCAATAGGAAGTCACTGGAAAGGTCTAAGGGTGACCATTCTGGCATCTTTGTGAGAGCATATGGTGGAACTGGTCAGGAAAGTGTAGAAACAGAAGTGGGAAGAATAGTCAACAACCAGGACCATATGGAGGTGAGAGACATGAAGTTTCACTGAAACAGGCTGTATTTGTTTGAGGGGCAGCCTAACAAAGTACCACAAAATGAGTGATGACAAATGCATTTCTCCCCGTCTTGGACTCTGGAACTCCAAGATCAGAAGGTTATGAGGGAGAATCTAAGTGTCTTTCTTAATGTCTGATGGTCTCAGGCTTGTTATTGGTAGTTGTTGGTTATCTTCTCCTTATGCCTTCACACAATGTTCCTTGTGTTCAAACATGCTCTTTTTAAAGGACACATAATCACAATAGATTAGCATCTCACAGCCCATGCACTCATTTTAACCTGATTATTTCTACAAAAAATCCTTTCTTTAAACAAGGTTACATTTTGAGGCATTGGTACTCCAACATAGGAATTGTGGAGAGTCACAAATCAACAAATAACGGGGTCATGGGTCAAATCTAGGTCACCAACATGTTTTTATATGGAGTGTAAGTTTAGTGAGAATGATGATTTCTACACTTTTACATGGTTGTGGAAAAATCCATATAATAATGATATTTTGTGATTCATGGAAATTTAAAGTAATCCATATTTCAGTGTCCATGAATAAATCTTTATTGGCATTCAAGTACTGTTTAGACTGCTTTTTCCTTACACTAGAACTGAGTAGTTGTGATAGACATTGTATGGTGTACAGAGGCTAAAGATTTGCTATCTGGATCTTTATAAGAAAAGTTTTCTAGCCCTTGTGCTAGAGTCATAGCAGTAGATATGAAAAAAATTGAATAAGAGTTATTGATTGAAGATACAAGGTTGACAAAACATGACATTAGTTAGGTGGGGACTGAAAAAGAGAGAGGAAGAGATATTGTCTCCTGCTTTTCTGATACCCTCTACCTCAATATTTTCATAAATTTAGGATGTAGGGCTTATTACCAGATAAGTAAAAAGAAGTAAGATGCAACAAGGCTTGTGGAGTTCGATATGCCTTACCTTAAAGTTTACAAAAATCAATTATTGTGAAAATACCACAAGCTGGTCAAATAAGACACTTCTAGAAGGCAAATTCAACAAACTTGCTGGTTCACTAATCTCATTTGATTTATGAGGGCAATGCATTGAACCCAGTGAGGCAGACAAGGAAAAAGATGGAGTCTCACATTATTTAAAACCCAGACTCTTGTCAAGCTCTGGGTTAAACAGAGCTCCCCACCCTACCTTTTTCTTCTCAAGTCCCTTGGCATTTAGACTTAGAGTTCTTTTACTCTATCTCCCAACCTATGTCTCCCTCCATACTCAAACCCATTTCAGTCCTCCTGTGCCCTGATCTGTGTGAGACCAGAGGGAGAGAGAATGAGACTGCCTCTCCTTTGAAGAGCTCTTCTGGGGTGGGGAGATAGACTTGGAGATCAGTTCACCCCCATGTGAGGTGACTGAGCAATGTAAATAGATGCAGGTGTGTGGAGAAAAGCTAAGGTAAAGACCCAAACAACCAGACCCTGAACAAAGTCTCAGACAAGGAACCAAGAAGTTCATAGATGCCAGTGGAACATTTCTCAGCAATCTCCCTATACCTTTGCCTACCTGCTAGCATTTCCTACCCTCTGAGATGGGACATAGGCTTGAGACAGACAGGTTTCCAGGGATCCTCTTCGCAGCAACCCCTCCCTGTCAGTAACTGTTTCCAGTCCTTCTTGGACTCTTGGCTCCTAGATGCACTGAGGTTCTTGGAAAAGGGGAGCATAAAATGAAATAATAAGTGAAAGTGGGAAGGAAGGTGAGCTCTTCACCCACTGCTGTTAACTGTACTATGACAGGAATTATTTTACTCCTAGTTCCATCTTCTGCACCAAGAACAGGGACACAGATGATGATCACTAGGTGTGATAGAATGACTGAAATAAACTTCTTTCTTATGTTATGAGTTTAGTGCCCCCACATGCTATATATGCATTGTCTATTTATTTTCCATATAGTTTTGATCTTTCATACTTTTTCCACTCATTGGTCTGAAGGTTCCCACTACCCTGTTTCTTATAAAGTTCCCCATCCTGTCACTTTCTCCAAACCTCCTCTGATTCTTGCATTGCAAGTGTGTGACCTGGGGAGCAACCGGTGAAGTGGAAAGACCCAAGCTTTGGAGCCAACATGTCTGGCAGTAATGAAGTATGGACTAAGTTTCTTAAAACTCTTCCAAGTTCTGGCTTCCTCATTTAGAGAGCAAATTCAGAGCAGGGTTTTATCTGTCTCATAGTGTCCTGAGGATCAAATGGGGCCATGTATCTAAAGTTTCTGGCATATGGTAGGTGTTTGCTGAATAAATAAACCTTTTATCCAAGGAAAATTTTTAAGGAGCTGGGGCTTACCAAACCTTAAAATAGTATAAAGAACATCCTAGAGGGGAAGATAAAGCCAGTAACTTTTCCTTGCGTTTTTGGTCTAATGAATCAAATTATTAACATCAAGTTTGGAGAGGGAAATGAATTTCTACAGAAGGTAATAGCACCATATGCTACCAATTACAGCCCATAGCTGTGCATTCTTGGGAATCATGAACAGAAAAGCCATAAGGGCATTTTATGATGATTTTCAAGTAAGACACAGTTGTAACCAACAGTCTGTAGATACTGAACTGCTTTTTAAAATAAAAACTATTTAGTTATATTAAATTCTTCATACTGAAAAAAGAACTAAAAGAATTTGGGAACTTTGAATGGAATTTCCCTAACCTTAGGAAAGAACACCACAAGTCTAACATTATAACTGCCAGTTGAGGAATTAATTCTAAGTCATTCTAAGATCTGCCTGACAAGTATTTTATTTGGCAAGAGTAGAGCAATGTGCTATGAAGAATCTCTGAAATTCTGGGTTCTGGTTCAGGGATAATCTTAGTTCCTTTAATTTTAGGAAGAAGCATAAGATTTACAGGTTGGACAAAAAAATACAGAGATGACTTTGTAGTTGTTGACATGACATAGCATTATATCACCACTTCACTTTTTTTTAAAGGCTTATCTTAACATTCATTACATAATTAGCTGAACTGATCAAGTTAAACACTATCATTTGTCAAGAAAACACACACACAGGTGAATGCAGGCACAGACACAGGTACATAAGACAGCCTCCATCTCAGAATGGACAAGAAGTGAAAGTGTTCATAATGGCAGCTTTCACAGTACATTCTGTGAGCCAACACCCAAGAGAATGTGTTCCTGACAAGCTCTCAGAATGTCAGGAAATTGAGACTATGGGTGAAGAGAGTGGTCAAATAATTTCAATTCCTCATACTATAAGGAATGTTTAGAGGAATTCATTCTTTCGCTTCCAGGAAACTATTCTGTCGAAGAGACTTTATCTCAAATGCCAAACAGACCAACTATGGATAAATTCCAGGTCAAGGGGCTCAGTCTGAAAATTCCCTGGCAGTGCTGGATGTTAATTTGCAATGAAGTTATTACACGCAAATTCTTAAAAAGACACATCTTGCAAAATATTGATATATGGATATCATTTGTTAGAGAAACAAGTATTTGTTTGCATAGCTAAAAACAAAATTTGTGTTTCAATTGCCTTCACCTCCATTACAATTAAATCTGGGTAATATGTGAGTAATAAGAAATTCACTTGTGTGCAAGACCTCCTAAACTATTCAGCACACAGCTATTCTATTTTTTTAAATGTTTAGAATACCATAATAGTATACTGTTTGGTTTCCATAGGTGTACAACTTGGTGGGATTGGAAAGGACTGAATAACAAGACATTCAATGGGTGGCATTTGTTGAACATGGGGACTGTGCAAAACAGTCAGGAGAGACTGAAGGGAACATTGCCATAAAGAAGCAAAGTAATAACAAAATACATTCCTTGAACAAATTATATCAAGGATATAACCACTCAGAATGTAAAGGACTCTACAAAAGCAGTATTAAGAGTAACATATATGGTAACATAGGTCCACAATAAGAAACAAGAAAGAACCCAGAGAAATAACCTAATCTCCCATCTCAAGGAACTGGAAAAAGAAGTACAAAATAATCCAAAAGTCAGTAAAAGGAAAATAATAAAAATCAAAGCAGAAGTAAATGAAATAGAAATTAAAAAGACAGCACAAAAGATCTGTGAGAACAAAAGCTGGTCCTTTGTAAAAATAAACAAAATAGACAAACATTGAGCTAGGCTCACAAAGGGAAAGGAGAAAACTCAAATAGGATCATAATTGAAAGAGAAGAAAACAGACAAAGCAGAAATCCAGAGGATAATTAGAGATAATTATGAACATTTATATACAAGAACGTTCAGCAATCTAGATGAGATGGACAAATTCTTTGGACTATACTATCACCCAAGGTTGAATAAAGAGGAAATAGAAAACTTGAACAACTCAATTACAAGCAGTGAGATTTAAGAAGTAATCAACTCCCCCACCCATAACACTAATACCCTGAAAAAATGCTCAAAAAATTGAGAAAAAAGTATGGCTAAACATACTTTACACATCCAGCATCACACTAATACCAAAAGCAATCAAACTCAATAGAAGAAAACTATATACCAGTCTCCTTTAGTGAATATAATGCTAAAATCCTCAATAAAACCTTAGAAAATGGATTCCAAAAATATAGTAAGAAGACGCTACACCATGACCAAGTGGGATTTATTCCAGAAACAAGAAACAAGGATGTTTCAACATCCAAAAAATCAATTAATGTAATTATCCACATCAACAAAAAGAAAAATAAAAACCATATGGTTATATCAGTAGATGCCGAGAAAGTAGTGATAAAGTTCAACATCCATTTATGATGTAGACCCTTGAAAAACATAGCTTAACATAATAAAAATCACATATGGCAAATCCACAGCCAACATCATTCTCAATGGTGAAAAACTGAAAACCTTCCCATTAAGATTTGAAACAAGCCAGGTGTGGTGGCACGTGCCTGTAATCTCAGCTATTTGGGAGGCTAAGACTAGGGATTAGTCAAGTCTATGGGTTCAGGATTACCCCAGGCAACATAGTGAGACCTAGTCTCTAAAAAAAAAAAGAAAAAAAGATTTGAAACAAGACAAGGATGCCCACTATCACTAATGTTTTTCAATATAATACTGGAAGATTAAGTTAAAGCAATTAGGAAAGAGGAAGATATAAAAATAAATCAAATTGAGAAGAAATAAATAAAACTTTAATTATTTGCAGATGATGTGAGAGATATGTATTCAGAGAAATGGAACAATCCTTCCTGAAATGCAGATGGAATCACAAAAGCACCCAAATATGCAAACCTCTCCTGATTGCAAAGTGGAAGAAAGAGGTATTACATTTCCAGATTCAAACTATAAGAGAAAGCCAAAATGATACTAGATCAAAAAGAGACTTATAGGCCATTGGAATTGAATTCAAAATCCAAACACAAAACTACATACATATGATCAACTAATCTATGACAAAGGACCAAAGACTATTCACTTGAAAAAGGACAGCCTCTTCATAAACGGTCCTGGAAATACTGGAATGCCAAAAGCAAAAGAATGAAAGAAGGCTACCATCTCATACCATATACTGAAATCAATTCAAAATGAATAAAGACTTGAATGTAAGACTCAAAAGTTATCAAATTGACAAGGAAACTTGGTAAAACATACCAAGATTTAAAACTCAAAAACACCTTTGAGGACTAGTCTTTAGAAGCATGGAGAATAAGGGAGAGATAAACAGTGGGATTACAAACTAATTTCTATACAGCAAAAGAGAGAGTAATGAAAATTAAGAGACACCCTCAATTGGAGAAAATATTAGCACACCATACAACTGGTAAAGAATTGATACAAAGACCCACAAAGAGTTTAACAAAACACAACAGAAACAAAGCAAAAAACCCAAATAAAAAATGGGCAGAAGAACTATGAAGACACTTCTCTAAAAAGAAATGGAAATGGTCAACAAGCACATGAAAAAATGCTCAACATCACTTACTATCAGGAGAATGCAAGGAAAGAACATTGAAACTTGTAAGGGATATGAAGCAGATAACCTATAGAGGTACCCGGATCAGGGTAACATCAGGTTTCTCTAAAGAAACGCCACAGGCATGGAGTGAATAGAATGATGTGATCCAAAGATAAGCGTAAAAACTGTCCATTAAGATACTGTACACACACGCCAGGCATGGTGGTGCATGCCTGTAGGCGGCAGCCTAGGAAGCCTTGGCCAGGGCCAGGGATCATGTTTCAAGTCCTGCCAGGGGCACATAGCAATACCTAGTCCCCTCCCAAAAAAATAGCTGGGTATGGTGGTGCACACCTGTAATCCCAGCTACCTGGGAAGCTGAAGCTAGGGATTGCTTGAGTCTGTGGTACCACGGGCAACGGGAACCTGTGGTTCCACAGGCAAAAATAGCAAGACCTAGTCTCAAAAAAGATACTGTACAATGAAGTCTTTCCATTAGATGGGGAGTGGGGGGGAAGGAGTCTTTCTCAGACAAACAGAAACTAAAGGAATTTAGTTTCAGTTTTCTTTCCTTGTCCTGAGTTCATAGACATTTCATTACTATGTGTCTTGGTGTAGGACTTGTTTTCTTTATGTACCCCAGGTACTTTCAGCTTCTTGGATGTATAGATTTAGTTTCTTCTCCAGCTTCAAGAAGTTTTCCTATATTAGTTACTTATTTTACATTAATTTTTCTGTTTTTCTTTACATGTATTTTTCTGTTCCTTTCTCTTCCTCCCTCCCAAACTCCACCCCTATTTCTCCTCCCATATAACCATTGTTCTTATTTACCTTTCTTCATGGAATCAGATTATTGTAGTGTTTTTCCATTTTTAAACTCAATTTCCCTCTTTCTCTTTCTACCAGGAATCTTTCCTCACTAGTATATTAAAATTAACTGACTCATACCTCCATTGCAGGAAGCTTCACAACAAAGGAGACAGGAGAGCAGGGCGATGCAACTGAACCCCAACTGACCGACAAGATTTCACACATGATCAGACTAACTGTTCACTACAAAGGCACCCATAAAAATCAAAACTGTGATGTTCCATGAGAGCAGGTCATCACCCAGGTAAAAGACACTGTACCAGTAAAGAGAAGAAACCAATGGGGCAAACACTGATGAATGACTTGCAACAAAAGGAAGGTAGGAGCCACTAGAGGGGCAGCGGGGGATAGGGGAAAATGAAGGGTCATAACTATACATATATGACTAAATTCATATGAAGAAAATATAATTTAAAAAAATCCACTGCCTTGGTCATTCATTTCATTTATTCTGCTTCCATACCATGCTCCTAACTTTTTCATCTCTATTGCTCCTTCTCTGTCCTCAATCTCTATTATTTTTCTTTTTTCCCTAAAATTTTATTTTATTGTTTGCATATATTGCTCATGTTTGTAAATTTATTGCTTCCCTTTCCCCTAGTTCCTGACTCTGGTCACTCTAATCTTGCTGCCAGATGTTGATGTTTAGGCCGTTGCTCTCTTCATTTTCTTTTCTGGGGCAGTATCCCCCTGGGTGAAGCCCCACAATCCTGGGACACTTCAGACCAGGCTGTCCAAATCTCCAGGAATAAACTTGGGCCAGGTGACCTATCTGAGCATGTTGGAAAACCTTCTGCAGGGCAGGTGTGTAGTGGCTCTCCAGGTTTCTTTGTTGTGACATTTCCTGTGGTGGAGGAAGCAGTCTTTTTTTTTTCCTCCAGACCCTTATGATATCTTATTTCAGTGCCTCCTTGTTCTTATTGGTTGTCTTTTTTCATTCATTCCAATGTCTGTCACATGGTACTGCTTCTTAGTCTTACAGTTCTGGCATCTGGCATTAGGATCTCCCAGTCATCTCCCAGCTGCTTGCAGCATTTAAGTTCCCTCATGGGGACCTCAGCAGTTGGTTGGTCTGGTTCATCTCCCTCATGGTTCACAGTTCTCTATGGGGCCACTCTCACCTCTCTGTGGTTTTCCTCCCCCATTGGAAAAAGGGGGCTCCTTGCTCACATTGAAAGTGTCTTTGGATGGGGAAGTTAGCCCCCAGCACCAGAAATGTTGATGTTACGCTGTGATATGTCACTCTAGTTGGTCTCACAGTTTTGTATCACATGGTTCCAACCATGCTCTTTTTGAGCAGGGGGTGTTGAGTTCAGTGCCTTTATCTATTTCTCTCTCTTCTCCAGTACATCTGCAGCTGGACTGTTGTTTTTCTTCTTCTTAATGAGGACTGACTGAGGTGGGAGTGAATGTGAGGGGGGAACATCCCCCCTGCAAAGTACTGGCTCCCCCACTCTTGAACCCAGAGGAGGTTGGGGGCAGAGCCTTGGGGATGCAGCAGAGCTTCCAGGTCACCCCACTCCCCCAGAGAGCAGGCCTCACCTGATTCCACCCCATGCCCTCCACTCAAGAGAGCACAGGGACCCACTACTATTTTTCTTATTTAACATTTCAGTTTCATCAGATGTCTTTACTTATAAGCAGAACATAAACAAATAAAACAAAATACCAAAGACAAACCTTGAAAGTTGACATATATGTGAGGCATTCAGGAGAAGACAAGTACAAGTATGGTGGGGAAAAGCACAAGGGAATAAGGTAATGGACTATGGGTGCTTTGATGGTGGGAGAACTATGAGGGAGACATTACATCCAAGGGGAGAAATTATACATTGTCCAGCAATTAACAACAATGTAAGAAAAAGTATTACACTTAATAATCTTAAAAATGAACTAACAATTAAAGGTTCAATTTTAATCTTTTGTTAGTTGACTTTATTTCTAGAATATTCATTTTTGTGAATTTTCTTTGAATTCCTTTCTTTTGGCAATCGATTTCCATTTCTGATAGGAAGAATAGATCTTACATGTTTTTGTACTGGGTTCTGGAGATTTGTTCTTTTTCTGTGGTGTGTATTCCCCTGTAGACTCATGTTGCTGCTGATCATATTTTTTTCTTTCCTACCCCTCCTTTCTTATTTTGCTTTTAAAACCCACTGTTTTGCTCAGGACTGTGCAGCATAGTTTTTTCCACCTGTGTTTAACCAAGGGTGGCCTTTCTTGGGTCATATGGAATTACTCTGGTGCTTTGGAGGCTTTGACTATTGCCTGGGGATTCAGTGGTGGCTTCTGAACTAGGAATTGTCCCTCACCCCAGATCCACTTTTAATATCTTCTTCCCTTTTCAGTATGCCAAGAAGTCCCAGGCTTACCTTGCACATTTAGAAAAGTTCATTTTAAAAATGTCTCATTAAGAGAAATCTAAGAACACCATTTAAGACACATAGACCTAAGTAGTTTACCCACTTCGTCTTATGCTGATTAACTGTAACAAGATCACTTAGTTTTATATAATGACAAACTTCTCTGAATTGATTAAATGGGATCATTTTAGTAGTGGATCTATGTATTGGTGTCAGAGAATGTAACAGAAGTATGGGAACCAAAGTTCTCATACTTACCTCTCTCTAGAGAAAAAGAAATCCAAACTAGGCATAAACCCAACCCAACACACCTATGCTATCATAGTGAGCAATGATGATGATGATGATAATAAATACTACTTACCAGTTTGTATTTACCCATGTGTAGGCTATGTGCTCATCACTATGCTGAGACATTATTTCCCTTTAATATTCATATTATCTCTCTCACAATACCCCGTTTTTCAGATGAGAATACAGAGGATGAGATGATTTCTGATTTCTTAGCAGATAAGTGTTACCTGAACAACTTAGGTTCTTTTCAATGTCAGGAGTGAGAGAGGGTTTTCACAGTGCTGAAACCCCAACACTATCATTAAGCTGATTTCAGTGTTAAAAGCTGTTTGATATCAAAGGAATTTGATGTGAGGTCCTATGGGTCATTACATTTTAAAACTAAGCTTGCTGACTCAAGTAACTCTTATGCTGTGGAGAGTATGGGGAGGTATTTTGAAACTCAGGTGCAGCCCTACTTCCTAAATCACAAGATGAGTCAGATGCTTGGTTTTCCTGAAAAATGACAATCTCAGTGAGACCATTCCCAACTGGAGGTATCCTGACAGTTATTAAAATCTCTCATTATCTATTATCAGTTCTGATTTTTTACATTGCCCTTTGAAGACAGTACATTAATTAAAAAGAAACTTCTCTAAAATCAAATTTTCTCTGAAAACAGCTAAGTTTATTTACTTTAACAGTGCCTTTCATCATAGATGCAAGTAGACACTACATCTACATGGTTGAATTAAATTTGATTTCTACTAAAATTAAATGTGAAATGTAGGGAAGCAAAATACAGGATATAAAATCAATGAGGCAGGAAATAAACCCTCTATTTCTATAAAATTGTTCCAAAAAAGCGTGAACATAGGCTAAAAGTTACACAGGACAACCTGAACTAAAATCAATTCTAGACTCAGAACATGTGCCAAATGGCAGACAGTTGGCAGAAAGAACTCAGAGTTTAAGAAATAAGGAAATTTAGTAGGAATGTTTTAAAATAGCAACTATTTTTCTTTTTTGCTTACCTATATTTTCTGACTTTTATTTACAAATGTTGTCTATGTGATCAGAAAACAAAAATAAACTCTTTAAAGATTGGAAAAGGGGATTAGAAGGGAATGAGGACTGGAATTCAAGCTGGAGAGGTTGGTGAGTTTATGCCCCCATGAAGTCATGTTAGAGTTTCCAAATCTGACGATGCTTAGCTCAGTCCTCTTCATCCTCTGCCTCCTTAGTATGTTAATGCAGTTCAAGTGGCAGGAAGGGGTTGAAACTGGAACACCACTTGAATGAGACCTCTTCTATTTAATAGCTAACAGTGAACAAGTTTGGTGATGTGCACAGTGACTGTGAGATTTTTCAAAATGCCAGTATTGGATCCTCCCCTCAAGGCCTTCTTTAGTGGGTCTCCTGGGGCCTCGATATAATTTGAAAACTCCCCAGATGAGAGTTAATATTTAATGGGGAGAGAATTTGGATGATGAAACAGTTCAGAAGATGAATGGTGGTGATGTTTGCACAACATTGTCAAAGGACTTAATGCAACTGAACTGCACACACACACACACACACACACACACACACACATACATGAATTCAAAGAAGTTGAAAGGAGGGGGATATACACCTAAAAAAGGTAAGGTGTCAAATGTTATATGTATTTTGCCATGATTTGTAAATAAAATATTTTCCATATAAAACAAAAGCAAAAATAATGCCTCTCCCTCAGGCAATGGTTTCTTACAACCAGCTTTGAGTTTAGGCTCACAATGTGTGGGTAAGTTCCTTTTAGTATGTGTCTCATAAGATTCAGAGTAACCTTAGGAAACAGTCACTCTGGTAAACTCCATTTATCTGAGGAAAATCAGGCTCAGAGATTTAAATTTACCTAGATATTCATAGTTAATAAGTGGATAAATAAATTTTCAGATACAAATTTTACTCTTCCCCCTGCTCCTCCCTTCTTCCTCCCTTTCCTCCTCCTCTTCCTCTTCCTCTTCCTCCATCCTACCTTCCTCTATCTCACCCTTCTCTCTCCTCCATCTCTTCCTATCAATCTTCTTTCACTCTACTCCATTTCCTTCTCCTTCTTCACCTACCCTTCTTCAATTTTCTCTTTCTTTCCCTTCTCCCCCCCACCCTCATTTCTTCTTTTTTTATTAAACACACTGTGTTCATTCTGAGATCGGAATAGTTGCCAAGAGAGTGGTTTATCATCATTTCTGTATAATTGATCAAATTTGAACTTCATTGAAAATTATGCAATGCATTTACAGTAAATTTATTTTTATTTTAGTTTTAATGAAATATTAAGGCACACACAAAATGAAGAATTTGAATATTATTATTTTTAATAGCAAAGTTAACAAGTAACTTTAATAGCAAAGTTAACAAGTAACAAGAAGACACTAGCAAGTCACCAGACCCATATGGGAAGAACATAAAATGTTGAAGGAAGTGACAAAAAGATCTGAGGCAGATGCCTCCTCTTCTGGTCTTGTTTCTTAAACATGTGTTGTTTTCCATAGTCCTACACACTGCCATTCACCCTCCTTCAGCTTTGAATTCAGAATAATTGTTAAAATCTGGCTGGCAGAGTCCAGAGCAAGGAATTTCCATTCTTATTTCAGAAAGAAATTTCAGCGGAATGTCTCTCAGTCTGGCTAAGCAGGATTTGGGGATCTTTTTATTGCACATTTACCTCTTTATTTTATTTTGAGACTAGGTCTCACTATTTTTGCCTGTGGAACCTCAGGCTCACATTGCCCAGAGTACCACAGACTCAAGCAATCCCCAGCCTCAGCTTCCCAGGTAGCTGGGATTACAGGCATGTACTACCATGCTCAGTTATTTTTTTGGGACTAGGTCTCTCTAAATGCCCCAGGTGGGACTTGAACCATGATCCCTGGCCCTGGTAGTGGCTTCTAGGCTGCCGCTTACAGGCATGCGCCACCATGCCCGGCCCCATCAACCTCTTTAACAGTCTGGAGAAGCTTATGGGCCTCTTCTCAGAACATTTTATAAGCCATAAAATAAAATGCATATTTACAAAGAAAACATTTCTTTATAGTGATACATTTTAATTAAGTTTAGGTATGTATTGTGAATATTTTTAACCTTTTGGAGTTATTGAAATACTCATAGATGAAAAGACTTGCTGTCTGAGTTTACTTCAATATAGTATGGGGGAGAAAAATGGGTGAAGGATATAGATGAAATAAGAATAGCTGTGAGTTCAATACTGTGTTACATATTTGAAAATCACTGAAAGTAGATCTTAAAGGCTCACTGTATAAGAAAAAACTGTGACTATGCATGGTGATAGATGTTAACCAAGTTTATTGTAGTAGTCATTTTGAAAAATAAACATATATCAAATCTTTATATTGTACATCTAATGTAATGTAATATATTTTAATTGTATCTCCTTCAAAATAGCTGGTAATTATTGAAGTTAAGAAGTAGTTATGTACAGTTTCAATGCGTTATGTGCAATTTCAATGCATTATCCTCTTTACTTTTTCATGTGTTGAAATTTATCATTAAAATGTCATTTTGTTTTTTTTAAAAGAAAGCTAAGTTACTACTTCAATCAATCCAAAAGAAGAATACTCATATTAAAATCATAAAAGGTAAATGATTGTGAAACCTAAAGGCATCTAAAAATTTTTCAGGTGAGGTCAGACATGGTGGCACATGCCTGTAAGCAACAGTCTAGGAAGCCATGGCCGGGGCCAGGGCTTCTGAATTTTTTCTAATTAGCATGTGCTATTTTATTTTATTTTTTAATAATTTTATTTTGTTCTTTGGGTTACAACCTCTTTGTTATATAATTTCCCCCCCTCCCTCCTCCTTCCGGTGCTCCCTCCATTCTCTCACACCCCACTCTTTGTTATTTATTAGCTGTGCTGAGTCCATTAGTCTCTTTCCTATGTAAGTGTCTTTTCTCTGGGTGAGGGACTGCGTTGTTGGGTCCCTGCGAACCTTGCTGTTAGATTTTCAGTCTTAAGATTGTGTTTGGTGGCCAGGTTATATTCGTTTGTGATCTGGCCATGTTTTCTTGCTGCAGGCCGTCCTCTCCAATCCAATCCCCTCGCCTTTGCTTTGCTGCTTTTCCTTATGGCTCTGGTGTCGGGCTTTGGGGGTCTTGCCTCCTGCCAGTGTTGGTCAAGAAATTTCTTTGAGTTCAAGCTTTGAGACCAGGTCTTGCTATATTTGCCCGTGGAACCGCAGGCTCTCGTTGCCCAGGGTACTACAGAATCAGGCAATTCCCAGCCTCAGCTTCCCAAGTAACCGGGATTACAGGTGCGCGCCACCACACCCAGCTATTGTTTGGAACTAAGTCTTGCTACGGGCCCCAAGCGGGACTCGAACCGCGATCCCTAGCCCTGGCCGCTTCCTAGGCTGAAGCTTACAGGCACAGGCCAATGTGCCCGGCCCATGAGTTCAGGCTTCTGCGAGTGGCCTTTGAATGTTATCTCCTCTGCTTCCTTTGGCAGTTTTGGTGTGGGGCCCATT